>JAPYZI010003098.1:0-28027 GCA_030523105.1 Ophioninae sp. A BG-2022a | reverse complement strand
GCCAAATCCCAAAGGAAAAAAAGTTATCGCTGATTTAGTGAAATAACTTATATCGCGCAAAAATCGAAAAAAATTTTTGATTTTTAATATTTTTTTTAATGGTCCATTTCGATGTAATTTGATCCCCTGAGCACGAATCTGCCATTCGTTTCCCCTAAAACCCAAAATTTTCATGAAAAAATCGTAAAAAACGTCCAAAAACACGTTTTTCGTTGCTTAGCGTCGTGCTTTCGACGAAAACTCTACGATATTCGTAATAATCTGAAAAATTTCGTTCGGACAAACCCTCGAAACAATTTCAGAATCGAAAAAAATAATAATAATAGGCAAAAATAGTTGTTCAGTATTTTCCCGTAGGCTGAGCAAACCGTTGATCAACCGAGGCTCTAACGAATTCAGAATTCATTACTCGTTTGTTGTTGATCGTTTAAAAAAAATTTGCGTTTAACTTTATTATACAAATTTATTATGAATCCCGAAGCAATAAAGTTGCCCCGGGGTTCGCAGACTCTCGAAAACTATTCTTCGTTGGGAAACTACGGCAAACCTTTTGCCACTTGAAGCCCCCCTTCCCCCCTCCCCCCTCGTATATACGCGGAGCAAATCCTTTCCAGGCCTGAACTCCCTCGGTCGAGAGAGAGGAAGAGAGGAGAGATTCTTATCAAGATTACGAAGAGGAAAATTGCCCCGAAGGCCGAAAGGAAACCGTGCAGCATCATCATCTCTAGTCACGGTTGACAACAAGTCTTCGTCTCTCTCCGTACCCCCCACTCCAGTCGCAACTCTCTCTCATTCTTTGGCTCTTGCACTCGCCCTCCCTCTTTTTCTCTCTCTTTTTCTACCTGCTGAATACGCGGTAACAAGGTGGAGGAAAGGACAGATAAGGGATGAAGCACGGAACGAGACGTACGAGGCCCTGTGCTTTATAAGTTCGCGATGCACAAAGAGATCGAAGAAAAACGTGGACCTCTTGACTCGTACTTGCGTAATTCTTCGCATCGACGAAAAATTCTGTTCCAACGGGACTCAACTCCACCCCGCCAAAAGCTGTTTCCGGTTGCACGAATTATTAGGATCTCTTGTACAAATCGACAGTCCGGAGAATACGGAAAAGAAAAAGTCATAGAAAAAACGAAAAAGGGGATGCAGATGGTTGAAAGTCGGGATTAGTTGAGAAAATAAAAAAAGGGAGGGGGGGTTGAAAAATATCAATGCGGAGGATACACGCGAGGGAAAAATCCGAAGCCAGAGCGAGTCAACGATGAAGAAGAAAGAAAAAAAAGAAAGAGAAATAGAAAAGGAGAAAAATAATAAAAGGAAGAAGACGAAGAAGAAGAAGAAGAAGAAGAGGAGATGGAGGACGAAGATGAGGAAGGAGGAGGAGAACGAAAAAAAAAAGAGAGAGAGACGAAGCAGGGAATGAGATGCAACGACGAGTGTGCGGGATGAAGAGTCTCGTCGAAGGATAGGAAAGCCCGAGGACACGAAACGAGGAAAGGAAGGAGGGCAAAGGTGGCGTGGGGTTGGATCGGGTAAGGGGTGGAGGAGAGGGGGAGTGAGGAAAAGATGCAGGGGAAGGGAGAGAGAGAGAGAGAGAGAGGACGAACGAGAACTGAAGGGAAAGATTCGCTCGGGGCAATGCAGGCAGACGCGCGAGGTACAGCCATTTCGGTACCCTCGGGCGACTCGAAAGAACCGATCCCGGAGAACGCGAATAAGAGAAGGGACGAACCGCGCGGAGTTGGTACCCCCTCCGGGCGACATTTTGACCCTTCTCCGAATCTAAATTTTCCCTGTCGAACGAGGAAGGACCTTTTCGTAACGTTGTCGCGTGTACTCGTTGATCGAAATAAAAAATAATAAAAAAAAAAAAAAAGACAAAGCAAAACGTAACTCGTTTCGAATTTTTTAATTGCTTTTGGAGTTTCAACGTTAGGAACGACGCTTGATAAATGTTTCTTAGGAAAATGAGATTTACGAAAAATGGCTGTTGAAAAAATGATCGTTACGAGAAACAACTTTTACGATGAACGACACCTAAGTGGTTCTTGCAAAATCGTCCTTCCAGGTGGACCCTTTGGTCGATATATCCGAATGGCCCTTGCTGATAAACCTTTCCCTCTGGACGGTTCAATGACCAACGCGGGCGAATAATTCTTCCCGCGAGGCTTTTCATTGAACGACTCGCGAATGATCCTTGCGAAATGACCCTTCCAACCAACCCCCGCCCCAATGTATCTTCATCGACCATCAACTGCCAAAGAAACGATCCTCCAATATCTCCATTAAAAACTCTACCCTCTTACCACCGTTACCCCGATTGCTTCGACCCTCCTCCTCCGAGTGTCCTTGGCCTACTCCGAAACTACCCCAAAAACGCCTCAATCATTACCGCATCCGCGAAACCATAAAGTTCCAAACGAACGCCCATACCCAATACGCCAAAACAATTCCAAATCGAACTGCCCCACCCCACGCCATAATTCTTTCCAACCAAAATGCATCCAAGACTCTTTCCATTCCCCAATAAACGTCACGAAACGTCACGAAACGTCACGAAACGTCCACCAACCACCCAATCCCCAATTCCGTCGAAACACTCAACGAACCTCGATTCCGATAAGAACCGTAATCCGGCGTTGGACGGGCCAACCCGCCTCGAAGTCCTTTCGCCGCACACACGCGCGTGTCTATTTATTTTTTTAAATACGAGGACGAATATACGAGGACTGGGTGAAGACCGGAGAACTCGAGGGCGGTGGAGGAGGGGGGGTGAGTTTGCGGCGGGGAGTCGGAGCGGGGCGGGGGGGAGCTGGAATCGCCAAAGGCTCGGAGGCGAGAGCTCGGTCGCTGCGGGTACGGAAACGGTCGGAAGAGATAGTGCAGCATCGGTCGCCGTCAGGCAAAGGAGGACGGCGCTGGGTTTACCGGGAGGGGAAAGGGGCAAGCGGGGAAGCCGCGTTGGCGTACGAATAAATACACTCTCGCGCGCACACGCGCGAACGTACGCGTACCCAGGTCACACCAGGAAGAAGAAGAAGAGACGGGAGAGACGCCGTGAGCACCGGAGAGGAGAAGCGAGCGCCCAGGAGGGGCGGGGGGCAGGAGGAAAATAGCCCCGGGCATAAGCGAGACAATGCACGCCAGAGGCGCCCCGGGCGGGTCGCCGGCGACGGGCGGACGGGCCCGGACCAAGGCCCCTCGCGGAGAGAAAGAGAGAGAGCCCGGTAACGATGCCCCCGAGCTATACGTGGCGGAGCATCAGCGGTGTACCCTGTGCACACGGGGTTTGCCGTTCCGCGCGCAGAGGGAGAGACAAGGACGAAGAATGATCGAGAGAGAGGGAGGGAGGGATAGTTGAGCCAAGGAAACGATAAGCACGGAATGAAATATTAATGAAGTATAGTTTTATTCGTATTTATAGTATCGCGTATTTGATTGTTTATTTAGTTTTTTCTTTGCGTCTCGGGAGGATTTGAATCAACGCAGAATCGAGGTTGAACGTTAAGGATGTTTTTTTTTTTTTTAGGTTGGACGAAGTGGGCGTCGATTTTGGAGATTGGAATTGGTTGTTAACGTTTGGTAGGATTTTTATGGTTATTTTACCGTGTATTAGGATATTTTATTATTTATTATATTTTATGGAAAAGTATATTTATTTATTGTGTTTTTTATATTTGTTTTTAAAGGTTATGAAGTTTGTGATAAATCGCTGTTGTTCAGGATCTTTATTTGTTTATTTTAATTTTATTGAACAAATTAGTTTTATAATTAATCTTTTTTTTATAATTAATAAAAATTCAAATTGTCATTTCGAACAGTTTTCTGAAGCGTTACGTTAATCCAGGATTCGTAATTTTCAATTTTAACCGAACAATCATTTCCATTTCGGAACCGGATGCCGAGATAACTTTTCGTGATGTTTTGTTTTTTTTTTTTGTTCCCTCTCCCTCTCGAATCATCGTACTTTTTTAAGCTCGGTGAAAATAATGTTCCTCGATGTTCGAGGCCGGTGGATGTTACGAGCGATATCTCGCTAATCCGATCGCAGGGAGAAGAGGAATGATGGAGCGGCGAACGCGAAAAGTCCCGTCCGGTGCAACTACGATATACGTGCAGAAACTTACCAGGAGGGATGGCTCGAAGACTGAGAAGATGAGGGGAGGGGGAGGGGGGGGTTGAACGAGTGAAGTATGCATATAATATTATATTATACGATCGTATAAAATACACTAGTTCTTCGGAGCAAGAGCGATGGAGCGAGAGGAAGAGGCGAACTTAAATATTGAGTGTTAAATCGCCTTGGGGGACAATGGTCGAGCCAGACCATTCCGAGGGAGAGAGAAAGAGATAACGCAACTCTCGAATGAGATTTTAGTTACTTCTCGTCTCCTAGTATCGTCTCATTGTACTCGACCTCGAACAACAAACTCCTGAACGAAAAAACGAAAAAAATTCGACGAGCTGGGAATTTTCGAGTTTAATTTTTTTGGAAATTTTGAATTTTAGGGGAGGGAGACGATTTTTTTGAATTATCGGCCGAGACTTTGATCGATACGTAATTAAATATAAATTAAATATGATTACGATCGATCAGGGATTCCATCTAATTAAAATTCACCTACACCCCCCCCCCCCCTCCTCACTCCGACCCATCAGAATCTTTGACGCATAAAATTCAATCCATACTTAGAGCGCGCATCGACCTGACAGGTACCACGATCCAATGGTTCCTAAAATAGTCCAATCGGAGATCCGGAGGCGTCAGCGTTTTCGCAACGACAGAAAACCTTCGGAAGGTTTTTTTTAAGGGGGTGAGGAGGGGCCAGTCGCGCGGTACTGATCTCAGGAACGACGAAGCGGCGAGCAAGCACGAGAAATATTAAGTTAAAGAAGCGGTTTGATAGGATCGAGAGGATGAAGTCGCGGAGGGTTGGGGGAAGAAGGAGGGGGAAGAAAAAAAAGTTTGCCCGAGTATTCGCCTCGAGGAGGAGAGAGAGCCTCTCTCGGGAGGGACCTCGGGCGTTCCTCGAGGATCCTCCCGGGACTCGACGCTATCGCGGAAAAATCCTGCAATTTTGCACTCTCGCTTCCACCGCGTTGGAAAAATGACGACCCATTTCCTCTCCAATTACGACAAAAAAAAAGATTAAAAAAAGATTCAAAAAAAAAAAGGTAACGAATCGTGCTCATCGGGGAATTGCCGGTGAAAAATCGATTTTGAAAAATATAATCCTCCCTCTTTCCTCTTCAAGCCCAAAAAATGGAAAATTTTCTCGAACGCGATATCGCGACGTCCGTTACGCCAGGAGATTTTTAAAACTTTTTCTTAAGGACTGGGGAGATCGTTTGTTCTGTTTTTTTTTTTTTTTGACGATCATCACGCAGCGACGGACAATCGCCGGTCTTTTATGTCTATCATTTGTTCGGACTGGTCGCTTGTGCCAGTTTCATCCTTGCGGAAGATCATCCTTTATTGCATGATGTCAGGGAGTGGAAAAGGAGGTTCGGCGGACCGGGAAGGGGCAGCAGGAGGATGGAAAGTTGCGGGCGTCGAGGGGTGGAGGGGCACGTTTACTCTCCCAGGGCGATCCTTATTGTTCCCCTTTTCCAACGTGGCGCAACACTGCGAGCGCGCATTATGCAAAATTCTCGCGAAAACGTCCATTGTATTGAAACAATTCAGTGCACCTTAACGCGATGCATGAAGCGCGGTCGTATAAGTATACAGGGTGGACGGGAAGCGCGAGCTTCGCGAGAGAGATCAAGGAATATTGTTTTTCTTCGTTGTATTCATAAATTATTGAATTTTGTCCAATTTCCTTTCGGTTTGGATACGATTTTTGGTTTTTCGAACCAATTCTTTTTCGTTTCCTACAATTTATCGATTTTCATCCAATTTCGTTTCGTTTTTTATGCAACTTTTCGATTTTTTATCGAAACCATCAATTTTTCATTGAATTTAGTATGGACGTTGATCCAACCTTTGGTACACGATCGAGCCTTCCCTTTTCTCGAAAATATCAATCGACCCACCCTCTATACCCATAAGCGTGCAAAGATCTCAGGGGGCAATACATAGAGTTATTTCTCCGCGGTGTATGGTCCTGTACTTTCTCATATGTGTCTCCCATACAAACACACGCGCACACACAGACGCTACACACAGCCCCTTGCACACGGATGGACATAAGTATACAAAGCTGCGCCTCTCTTAGTTTTCATCGTAAGGATCGCGTCGGTATAGCCCGAAGTGTACACCGCACACTCCCGGTCCCCTGGTTGCATTGCAATGAATGCGAGGTGTACCCGAGGCAATTCCCTAATTGCAGTGAGAGGCGGGCGGCGGCGGCGGCGGCGGCGGCAGCGAGTGCAGAAAGAGGGAAAGAGGGAGAGGGAGAGAGAGAGAGAGGGAGGGAGGAGGCACACGGCCGGGAGGACCATCAGCCACGAGCTTGGTATCTACTTTCTCCCTCCCCCCACCCCTCCTCTCTTCGCCCCTTTTTCTCGCTTTTTCCTGAATCCTCTCCCTCTTTCTCTTTCTCCTTCCGAGCTCTTCCCTCTCGCGGAACACCGCTGAGAGAGCAAACCCTCCGAGGCCTCGCTTTCTTCCTCTTTTCTTCCCTCTCTCTTTCTCTCTCCCTCTCTCTCCCCTGATTCTCTCACTTTACGTCTGTTAATGGTAGTTTTAAGCGTGTGTGTCTTAACGCGGCATCACACAAACGAAGGACAACGACGGAGCCGTACTCCGAGATACGAAACGCGAGCTAAAAGACCAAGCTCCGATATCCCGCCCGTTGTGACCAGCGTGCGCCAGAACCGCCGTATCCGCTCGCCCCCCGCGATCGACCGACTCTCCCTGAATCGCTTTTACAACTCCGTCAACCTTCCGTTTGGGTTGGTTTGGGTTGGTTTCGGTCTGTTTGAGATACTTTTTGTTTCGCATTTCTACGGATATACGAGTCGTTTCCAAAATCGAGACTTCCGGGATATTTGACTTTCCGGCGGTAAACTTGAAATTGTTCCGGAAATCGGTAAACCATCGATTTTCAATAATTCCTAGTAATTGTTTATCAATTTTTAAGGCACTTACCACAGCTGTTCTCATTGTTACTCGAACGATCCTCAAAGTTAGCCCTTTCGTCTGACAACTCGAATTTCCGGTCACCCTGTATATTACACCCGATTTTTGTGGACGGAAGTTCGCTGGGGAATATCGAGGACTTGTGACTCCGGGGACGGTCCTGGTATCGGCTGGTTGTTGAGTGAGAAAAAAAAATACACGTACACGGGGTGAAAAAAAATTACAAAAATTGAAGTTTCCGTTTGTTTAAAAAAAAAAAAAAAACACTCGATCCGAAGTATATGGTCCGAGTACACGTTTCAAGGTAAAATTCTCCGCTCTTTCGATCGCCGATGTAAAAAACAGGGGTCGCCGTGCAAAAAAATATAATTTGACATTGAAAAGACCTTGAAGTTGAGATTCAAGGTCGATACGGATTTCACCATTGGATACCTCCGTGAAAACTATTTTTTCCATAAGAAAATTTATATTCTCAGGGGTTTCCATGCTTTTTCCCCACCCTGTATATATCTCTCTATAGCTATATATATATATGTATATATACGCGTATCTTTATGTATGTTTGTCCTGAACGATTTTGCCATACGAAACATAAAGACCGAGAGAGCTTGAAGCACGATCTTCACGAGCAGCCCCAGGGACACCTGCCTATAAGTAGACTTTACGGTGTTCACGATATACCGAACAAAAGAAAAACAATGGAGAATGGCGGAACGAAGTAGGAAGGAAAAAAGGATTCAACCGGGGGTTTGGGGTACTCCATCGCAATCGGGGAACCAGAAATTGCCATTGAAAGAAAAAGAAAAAAAAGGGTGAACAACGATTATTTTCCTATCGCCGGGTTCCGCGAGGGATCGTATCAACGCCAAATTATCAAAACCAAACGAAATAACGATATTTCAAAAATCATCAAACCCCAAAAAAAAAAAAAAATGACCAAACGTTTCCGTACGGTTTTTCGATACGTTCGAAACGAGAAATCGTAACAAATGGAAAATAAGTGGACGATGGTTGACGACGATGTTTCGACCCATCGCTCAGGGCACGAGATCGAGAGACCGAGGAAGAAATATGGAGGATGCATCTTTCGGTTTCGATGCATCTATACCTAATAAGCATTATCGAGATTCCCCCCCCGCGTCCTTTTTCCTTCTCCATTTCCGTCTCTTTCTTACGATCGGACGCGAACGTTTGCATATGCGTATGTATATATATATATATACATATATAAAAATATACAAATATACAAATATAAAAATATATAAAAATATACAAATATATACAAATATACAAATACATACATATATATAAATACACGAAGAAATATATATATATATATAAAAATAAATGTATACATGTATATACGAAGGATCACGTATAAGGTGGGAGTTTGGGAGAGGGGGAGAAAAAAAAAAGAAGGGGGGGGGGGGGGGGGGGGGGGGGGGGGGGGGGGGGGGGGGGGGGGGGGGGGAAATCGAAGGTGCGCGAGTCGGAGAGCCAAACAACTGGGAATATATGTACATTATAAAGCCATATATACGTACGTGTATTCGTAAGTAGGCATATAGCGTAAGCATGTATATAGATATAAATGCAGGTATATAGGTATGGAGAATCGTGTACGTATTCGTAAGGTAAGTGAGTGCGGGAAAAGGATGCCCGGAGGGAGCCCGGGATATATCCTATGAGCCGTGCGCGAGAGAGCGAGCGAGCGCGCGCGGTCTCTTCTCAAAATGATTCACAGCCTCCGGTAATTTACATTCGCCTGCGTGGGTGCCCCAGCCGATCGCGAAGCATTATTCCGAGCTCTCCGTCGACTATGCTGGTTACACGCGCAGCTCGCCTTTTTTACCATTTTTTTTAAATCTTTTTTTTTTTTTTCCCCTCGTACATGCATTTCCGTTTATCCGTGTTGTTGTTGCTTTTGCTGTTGTTATTTTTATTATCATTATTATTAATATTGAGAATTTGTATTATTATGTACGTATAATAATATAAATTATATTAATAATAGTAATATTATATTTGGTAATAAAAATATTTAATAAATAAGTATTCAATAATGTAGATAATGTAAATAATTAATGTTATTAGTATTATTATTGATATTGTTATTATTATTATTATTATATCTATTGGTGTTTTTTATTCCGTCGATTTGTTTGGGTTTGTTTGGGTTTGTTCGGATTATGTATAACCGAAACACATATATTTTTATGTACGTATAGCTTTGTAAAAATAACAATAAGAATGATAAAAACGTCGAGGGACGAAGGGAGGTCGACTCGACGTGGAAATGCCCGTGAATAATATCCCAGACATGAAAAAGGTTAAACATACACCCACCACGGGTCAAGTGAGAAACGGCGAGCAGGAGGTTAACACAGAGAAAGCGTATGAAAATACCAATGCAACGCGCACCGAACGTGTTTTTTTTTTTCTATTATTTTTATTGTTGATGTTGTTGTTATTATTATTCGTATTTTTCCAAGGATCACGAGACTACTCGCGAGAACCAGAAATCAGTAAAGAAAAGACCGGATCAGGGTTTACTTTTTTTTTTTTACTTCGATAAAGAAAAATTGCCATTTATTGGTTTGATTTTGAAAAAATTGACGTCCTTTAAAACTTTGATGAAGAACAACGCGTCCAAAAAAAAAATACGGGATTTGAGAGGATCACCGGAAATGTTTTCTTCGAGAGGACTATTTGAGGCAGAACAATGAGGGCCCTTCAGGTTCCCTTCGGGTTCCCTTTAGGCTCGTTTACCTCGAGGAAACAATGCTACCCGTCAATTACGTTTTTCATCGACAGTTTGGGTTTCCTGATGAGGGTGATACGTGTCGATTCGACTGGAAACGATGAGATCGAATTACTAATTAATCGTAATTAGCCGAGAGATCGAAATAGATAATATAAAATATTTCTAATATTTCTAATATTTATATTTCGAGATTTTTCAATATTTATAATATTATCATTTCTAGAGTTTTCAATATTTCTTAATTTTCGAATATTTATAATATTTCCAATTCAAGATTTCGAATATTAGAAATAGAACCAAGAGAGAGAGAGAGAGAGAGAAAGAGAGATTAGGAAAACCCCTTAAAGCTTGCGTATCACGTGACCCAATAGAGAAAACGTTATTTTGAAGTCATTACGTCTACGCATCGTTATATATCAGGACACGTGACTGTTTTTAGGACCAAACGTATTTGTTTGGGTTCGTATGGTCAGTAGTCACCGGTAATTAGATATTATATATACATCGGGAGCAGTATTCTAATGGGCTTGTTCGAGCACTTACTTCCTCGCCAACCTTTGATTCGACTCGTCGAACAAAGGACCTCGATTCAATAGGCATTGTTATTATACAATCCATGAAAATCTGCTCTCAATGTGCTCACTGTCAAAAGGCCGCAACTTACATTATGTCGGAAACGCTCAAACTCGCGCGTACCTAAATCGGTATACACAAGAGTCGAAGAACGCTCTCGAGTCAATGGAACAGAACTCGTTCAAAAAGAAGTCAACATTTTCTCGTTTAATTTCCATCAATTTTTCGATTTATTAAAAAAAATAGCAAGTTACTATTTTAAAAATCAAAGAATTTTACAATTTTAGAATTTATAAATCATGAATAATCAATAAGTTGTTACAATGAATTTATGTTAATTAAATTTATAACAATTAATTCATTATTATGAATTTAATAAATATTACTTAAATAATAACATTAATAAATTATTATAAAGAATTAATGGTAATTATATTTATAATAATTAATTCATTATAATAATTTATTTATTATTCTTTATTATTTATAATATTATTAAATTATATTATTATTTTATCAGGTATAAAATATTCCACTATTTTTTCTATTTTTTTTAATTCACCTACTGTAATACCTCGAATGACGAATCTTTCGGCTACGAGGTAATGAGAATTTCAGTCCTGCATTTTTCTTCGATTTGACGAGCCCGTTCAAGGAAGAGGTCGAATTACCGGTCACCCTGTATACCTCGCGACGAATCTCCCTCGTCGTTCCGACGGTCTCCGCTCTCGTTGGTTCGCCAAACGGAGGTTTTATCGGCAAGCCGAGGCTCGTTAAAGCCCGAGCAGAGACAGCGAACATGCGGCCCAGTTAGGGACGAGGGTTACACACGTACGTGGCCAACGAGTCGATCGGCAATGATAGGAAAGAGAATTTGCGAGATGTAGGCTCGTCCGTTTCATTTTTTTTTCTTTTTATTTCATCGATGGAATTCCCGATCAGATAAAATTCAATACTTTTCCCCCTTCTTCGAGTTACTAACATCACAGTCTTCCATTAATACTTCAATTAAAGTATTGAAGGATTAAAAATTTGACGAGATGAAATTTTGGAAAATCGAAATGTGGAAAAATTGTTGTTTAGGAGGATTGAAACTTTGGACGACTGACATTTGGAAAAATTGAAATTTGGGAAAATTGAAATTTGGTAGAACTGAAATTTGGAAAAATTGAAATTTGGTAGAACTGAAATTTGGGAGAATTGAAATTTAGGAAAATTGAAATTTGGTAGAACTGAAATTTGGGAAAATTGAAATTTGGTAGAACTGAAATTTGGGAGAATTGAAATTTAGAAAAATTGAAATTTGGTAGAACTGAAATTTGGGAGAATTGAAATTTAGGAAAATTGAAATTTGGTAGAACGGAAATTTGGGAGAATTGAAATTTTGGAGGATTGAAATTTCAGAGCGTCAAAGTATCTTGCTCGTATAAATAAAAAGACTTGAAAGTTAGTGCGTATCGTTTCTATTGAAACTGCAATTACGACGCTTGATTTTGGAAAGGAGAAATCGATGAGAAACGTTATTTTGAGTTCGATTGGAAAAGAAATTTTGAAATTGACCACGATCAAGAATGGGTGAGTAATTTTGTTCCTGATGAATTTGAATCGTTTATGAATTGGAGGTGGCATCAGGTTGGAATACTATCCGAATGTAGGGCGTTGAATTAACGCCCTCCAGGAATGTCTCTTCTGGTCGTGCAAGTGCGCCTGGGGGATTCTCGAAACGATGTTGTCGGCCGTGGCCGTTTCAGGCCTTAGGGTGGCTTACCACCTATATCTCGGATGAACAAAGGGGATGAAGAGAGAAGGGAAGAGACAAGGGGATGAGAATGGTGGAGGGGGAAGAAAGAGAGAGAAAAAAGGGAGGGGGAAAAGAGGACGAGAAGCAAAGAGGGATTAAGGGGGAGGGAGAAAGTTGAGCGCAAGAGTATTGGGACCTTTGATAGGTTCCCCCCTCCCCTCCCTTCTTAAAAAGCCCAAGAGGAGTCTCCTTCTCCTTGCTGTCCTCTCGCAAACGTGGCCCATTATTGCTGATGCCCCATGGCCAATGGTATCGTCCAAGTACACCAACGGAACTCTCCCTTATAGTTTACGACGGTCCCCCAGGGTCTTGAACGTTCCTCCTCTGATCCTTCCTCGTCGATCCCTCTTCCCATCTTTATTCTTCCTTTCTTCTGACTCTTCTTCTTCCTCGACTCGTTTTCTTCCTCTTCGTAGGCCCCTATCGGTTTTGCTCATTTGTGGGCATCACTCCAATGGGCACTTCGTCCACTTTTCTTCTTCTTCACTCGCTCCTCTTTTACTCCTCTTTTTTTATCTTTCTTCTTTTCTTCCTCTCGTTCTTTAGTTTTCCAATGGATCTTGCGTATATCTTCATTTTCGTATTTTTTTTTCGTTCGTTTATTTTCTTCCGTTTCTTCTTTTCATATTTCTTCGTCTTTTTCTTATTCTCTCTTTTTTTTTTCTTTCCTCTCTTTCCCTGAATAATACATGGAAAGTATAATAATAAGGAATACTAGGAAAAACAGTAGTAATTCTAGAATTATGGAGAAATGAAATAATTAATAAGATTTATGATAGACGAATTATGGAATCGATAAGAAAATTAATAACTCAACGAACTAAAAGAAAATATACTAAAAATAATAACGAACTAAAACCAAGGAATATATATAAAAATAATGATTGAAAAATAACAATAATACAATTCAAAACGATTAGAATTATTTTTACTTCGGAAGAATAAAAATAATTAAAATAATTAAAATGATAAATAATAAAATAAAAAGAGAATAAAAATAATGATTAACGAGACAATAACGATTAATAAGAATTAATGATAGAATTAACAACAAACCCAAACAAACTATACCAAAAATAATAATAAACTAAAAGTAAATAATACAAAAAAAAATAAAAAAATAATAACGTATGGGGAAATCGAGGTAGAAAGAGTGAAACCTCAAAGTGGCGGAGGCGGAGGGGCGAGATGCGCGTGACGTATCGGAGGTAGCGAGATCGTGGAGAGCTCAGTAGCCGCAAGACTTTCGTGGTGCGCGCCTCGTGTGCTTCATTCGGTGGGCCACGTGTTCAAAGTTCGTCAACCCACGTGGCCCAGTGCCCGCGTTATCATTTATCACTCCTCCCCTTTCCCCACCTCCGATTCTTCTCGTTTCAACGACCCCAACGAATTCTGTGATCAAATTAATTCTATTTTTCATTTTCTGTTTTTGTTGTTGTTGTTGTTGTTTTTATCACCCCAATTGCCGTTTCTTCGTCACTCCGGTGGAAAAGCAAATTTTTCAGTGACGGAAAAATTCGATCGAAGAAAATTCGTGATACGACGTAAAGTCGCGGTTTCCTCGAGATAACTGTAATCAACAGCTTCATCATATCTGGATTTTCTTCAACCCCCGTTGATCTACGTAAGATCGTCAACCTGGAGCCCGCGTGTCAAAAACGGTAAAATCCTTTTTTTCTTTTTGCTTATCATTTATTTATTATTAATATAATATACTATTATTATCCCATTGTTTTCTTATTAATAAATAATATTTAATAAATTAATATTATTTGTTATTATTCTTTTTACTTATCCTTTATTTACTTTAATTTTGATTGAAGATTCGTCGTGAATTTTATTGGAAAATATACGCGGATATTTATTTAAAAATATTTACAATTCCTTTGGATTGCAAATATGATATTAATATATATATATTTTTTTTAATATTCGCAATCACTTTGGTTTGGAAATATAAAAAAAGAATTATATTGTATTATGCGAATATTAAATATTCAATTATATTAAAATATAATAATAATGTTAAATGATATTACGGACGTATGAAAAGATGGATAAAAAGGAAGAACGAAAGGAAACAGAAGTCGTTTGCGGGATGAGGTGCGATCTGGTAAAGTGCGCGTGTATAATCGCGAGGAGTCGAGGTATTACAAAAGCACGGTGATAATTAGCGAAACCGCGCGTTACGTGGCTGACTTGGTTAGTCATGGATTTATTGCGCTGTTATAACCGGGCGCCTTTCTTAGACGTATCGCGCGCGTCTTGACGCGCCTCCGTGAATATTCGACGTCGATTCAAATCGACGGGAACCCTCCGCGCGGGCGACGACAATCACGTGTACGAAAGTGCAGCGTCGTCGACGCCAACAAAACGCGAGAGAGCCAATCTTGCCGAGCTGATTGCGAGCTGACGTGACATTTATCGGTAACGAGTCATTCCCAAGCTTTTCCTTTCCTAATAATGAAAACACTCTCGAGATTTTTTTTTTTTTTTTATTAACAAAATATTTATCAATACCTTTTGAATTATTATTTTATATAATTGTTATCATTGATCGTTCGAAATATTTCATTCGCTTAAACGTTGTTTCGTATTGTTTATTTTATTTTTAATTATTATTTAATTTATTTATTTTTTATATTTATATTCATCATTTTATATTGTTATTTCAACATTAATTAATGCAAAGATTATTTGATATTTTTTATATTATTTTTATATATTATTTAATTAACCGTTATTTGTTTATTAAAATCTTATTTATATATATATCATTCGAAATTCAGGAATTACGAAGTATGATGAACCAGCGAACAAACGCGCTGGCATCTCGGCAAATTGCCACCAAATGAGAACAAAAAAAAAATTATTTAAAAAAAAAACAAATTAAATTAATTTCTTCGTGTTTTTGATACGCAAGGATAATCGGAGTGAAAAATGCGAGCTATAAAATTGCGCAAACGTTAAAACTCGATTCTCATTGGAGGTTTGGATTTGACGTGAAAGTTGGGAAACTCTGATTGATCTCGCGTGCATCAGTGAACGCGTGAAAGTCCCCGATAAATCGTTCGATAATAATTATTTTGCATTTTAAACCGAGGCTGGTGGTTGGGTGGTCGAAGCGGGGCTCGACCGATCACCGAAGTTAAGGGGCGTCGGGAGAGGCCGATACTTGGATCGGTGACCGTTTATTCGAGCTCTGACTGGTCGCAATTTTAGCTGGAGATTTTTGTTTTTCCAATAAATTATATTTAATCAGTCATCACTCTTAGGTTTAATAATTTAAAATGTTATCCCCCGACGACTAAATATCCCTAGTGGTGACTACTCAAACTAATGGAAATTGAGAAAAAAATTAATTAAAAAAAATATATTAAAAAATAGATACCCATGAATAAATATTTCTCGTGAAAAATACCAGAGTCACCTTACTTTTTGAACAAACCTCTTGTGACCATAAAAACCCAAACAAACATAACCCAAGAGCATTAAAAATCGTAACACAGCTAAAAACGACACTTTTCGCTGCGATTAAAATTCCGTGAGTGAGCACCAACCGTAGTGATCGGTGATCCATGAAAACTGGGCGGGAAGAAAACGTTCCAGTTTCGCTCGTATTAGAAGCGATCACCTCCCCGAGCTATGTAACTATCCTCTGGCTGAAATTGTGTATATTTCTGTACGGAGGTGCCTCTTATCTCTAATAATTACGAGCTGGTAAAGTCCAAGGATAAAAAGAGAGAGAAAGAGAATTGGAAACGAACGGACGTTGAGCTCACTGTTGGCAAGAAGGAACGCAACGTCCTCTTCACTAATTACAATTAATCACGTACCAAAGTCATCGTTAGAAACCCCGTAGGAAAAACCGCTGACATTCGTTTCTAAACAATTTTTAATCATTTTTTTTCGACGCATCGAACGAAACTTTCGTACACCCTTAATCTCATTTATTTTTCAACCTCTTTTCATCCTGTATTAATTCTTCATCGATAAATTCAATTAATGATAATAATAATAAGAAGAAGAGAAAGAATTAAAAAAAATTAATTAATTTAAACTTCCGAGTTTGTTCAAATAGTAAGGTGACTTTGTCATTTTTCTCGATAAAATAATAATTTTATCTGATATAATAATATATCGTGTTTTTTATTGTGTAGGATTAATTAATTATTATTATATTCGTATTGATTATTAATTACTATTAATTATTTCCATAGTACAATAAGAATTCATTATTAATACGATAAAAAAGAAAACTGTAAAACAACAATATTATAAAAAAAGCGTAATACAATCATACAATTAAAAAAAAAACATGACACATTACATAATGTTTCTTTAATTGTATAATATGAATTAATAATAATTGTGTTCTTTATCAGTTTCAAATTATTATTAATTATTTTCTATTGTGTAATATTAATAAATCATTAATACATAAAAAAAAACATTATAAAACATGAATATTGTATAATAATAAAAATCTCCTGAGCTAAAAAAAAAGTAAACTTCCGGTTGGAATCGATCATGCTTGTTTTCTATCTTCGGATGCGTTACCTCGACCTTCGTAGACCCAAATGACATCCAGCTCCATAAAAATCGAACGGGAGCCACCCGGTAATTCCGAGTTCGAACGAATTTCCTGATCGATCGAGAGATCGAGAATGGGAGTGCAACTCGGTAGGTGGCGGCAGGGGTTTTGGGAGGGGGGAAAGTGTTCGAGGGTTTAGAGAGACAGGAAGATAGGACACGTAGGTGGCACGAGTCTGTTGAATGCAGGAACGAACGGAAGAGGACAATGGTTCCCCTCGTAGTTCAGGGGATCCGTAGAATGGCTGGTGATGGAAGATGGGAAAATGGTACGTGGTAGTCACCGAGGACGATGGGAATGGAAATGAGGATGGGGAGGTTGGGTTGACGAAGCGATGGCGTTAGGAGGAAGGGAACGAGGGAGGGGAAAACGCTATGGAAAAAAGCCCAAGGGTTAACGCCAATGGCTAAAAAGCGCTATCCTCTCTGCGCAGTTGCCGTAATTAGCACCGAGTGCCCCGGGCTCGTTTAGCCCTCCGGGCGATCCTGCTATACCAGTATTTGCTTCTCTCTCTCTCTCTCTCTCTCTCTCTCTCTTTCGTTTTCTCAACCATATATCGTACCAAAATTATTCATGGAAAGTAAAAAAGGGTCCCAGCGTGGAGGAGAGTCACAACAGCGGTGCCATTTCATTCCCATCAAGCAAAAAGGAAGTTGGACCAGCCTGGGCGCACGTACGCTCATTTTTATACGTATGTTAATACAATTTTTTATTTGTCACGGCATAGCCTCCAGGTGTAACGACGATCGTAATCAGCGAGACGAGCAAAAAAAAAATATTTCACCGGAGAAGTCAACCTTCCGAGTGTCCATCCAGAGTCAACGACATCGACGTTTCTGAAGTGAATTAAAAAAAAAAAAAACAAAAAAACATAAACATCCGCGATTAAAAAAATCAAACATCCTTGATCGAGTAATGGTTGAAGGTCGCGTCAAGGTCATTACGGGGTCATTTGAAGGTCGTATCAAGGTCACCGGAAGGTTACTCGAAGGAAGAAACGTTCGCGCGAGAAATCGACGAAAGCGGTATTGAATTTTTGACATTCGAATTGTCACTTTCGAGAGTGATCCGATCCGAGGCTGGTAACTTCCGTGTGAGTAAAAAATTGTTTGTCGTAATTGGTTATAAATATAGGTTCAACGATCAAGGGAATATCTCCGGATTTATTATTTTCAAGGAATCAGTAATTCCGGGTGCAGCTCTCTCGAACTCGAGAGTCTTGAAAATCAACTTTCCCCGTACGATATAGGATACGTGTATTGTGTCCCATAACTATACCGGGTCGAAGGTAGGTTTATTCCTTCGTCTCCGGGTTCCGGTAGTGCCCGAGGCTCGAGACTTTGTTGAACCAAGGGCAGATGGAAGTACCCGGTATACACAGGGAACGAGGATTCCGTGGCGAAGCCTCGCAGGAGGCAGAAGGGCGAACCAGGCGGGGAAAGGGACTCTACGGATGTGGCTTGAAGCTTTTTACCCGGAGGCCGCTCGGACGAGCTCTGCAGTTCTACCCGTAATTAGAACAGATCGCCCGAAGAGCCTTTGCTCGAGCGAGCTTCGGGCCAACGAGTCTCCGGTCGACCGAAATTATTCATGAACCGAATAGAGCGCGTTCTCGTTCTTCCCATCCTCAAATCGAATATAGCTTTTTTTTTTCATCATCGTCGTCGTCGTCGTCGTCGTCGTCGTCGTCGTCGTCGTTATTATTATTGTTTCATGCGCAATGTTTCTGGGCTTAAGTTCGTTTGAAGGTCATTCGAAGGTGACCCGAAGGTCATTCGAAAGTCATTCCAAGGTTGTTTCATGCTCGTTTTAAGATTATTCGAAAGCCATTTGGATTTCGTTCGAGTATCGGGTAAAGGTCCCGTTAGAGTCGTTTAAGAGTCATGTGAAGGTCATTTGAAGGTCGTTTAAACGTAGCGACTCACCCTGTAGATGAGTACACATCATTACCGGAGGCAAAATTTTCCGGCAAATATTTTGTTTCGCTTAACGAATCTGCCCTGTACCGAACGAACCCGAACGCCCCCTCCACCTTCTCGACCTCGATGTCTAGGGCACGTCTATGGGAGTGACGACGCGGATCGACCACCCTCCTGTCAACCCCTCAAGCGGGTTACACCAAGAAAACATCAGGCGGTTCTACCCGATAGTTTGGGCAATTGAAAGGGCTCGTAAAATGAAAACGAAAATGAATTTTGGGACTTTTGGAGGGGGGCGGGGGGGTAGAGAGGTTTCTGGAAGGAGGAGAGGTCGAGGTCACAATTTTCTTGGACGCTTCTTCACGGAATTTCAACTTTTTCTTTTCGGACGGATCGATATTTATGACGTAAGCGTCGAGCGAATTGTATTCAACATTTTTTATTTCTCATCTGGTTTTTTTTTTGGTTTGTTTGGGTTTGTTTGTTTTTTTTTTTCTAATTTTCCTTGACTTTACTCGAGCTTGTTTGGGTTTGTTCGAATTTGTTTCGGTTTCTTTGGATTTGTTTGGGTTTTGTTTCGAGTTCGACGAAAACTACTATTCTAAATACCCAGAAAAAAATAAAATTCCAGACTTTTACTCCATTGTTAAATAAATCGAAAAGTTTTGTCGAAAAAAAAAAAGAACGTTGTTTTATTTATAATTTTTCGGTCGTTATTTTTCAACGCCCCCTCGTAGCGGAATGTCTGATCACTTGTTTTCCTTTTCTACTTGGCTCCTTGGACTATCGGTCAGAATTTCCGTTTCGCGAGTAAGTAGGTGGCTTTGGGTGGTGGAAAATAGCGTACCGAGGATGAAATGGAGCAAGACGCGCATTGGCGCGTGTCGGGAGCGCCTTCTCCTCGGTCTCTCTCCCTCTCTCCCTCTCTCTCTCGCCGAGAGGAAACCACGAAAGTCCAACACAGAGAGAGAGAGAGGGAAAAAGACGATAGAAACGGGAGAGGAAAAGAGACGAAGGGAAAGCGCTGAAACACGACATGTGGCAAGAAACAGCGATACGGTGTGAGAGGAGGGGATGGGGAGGGGGGGGGAGGGTGTTACACGGACCGTCAAGCGGATAGATAGGTTTGCTTGCCTCGTTGATCTCTATTCGCCACCATAGCCTCCATTCGCACTTTCCTACTATCGAATACCATCTTGCAATCGAACCAGCCCACGAGGCTATCTTAAAATCTCCAATTCTCCGATCTTCCTATCGAGACTCATTGTCCGATGAAATTGCTATCGAATGATAACGCAGCTTCGTTTTATTTATCGATAAAATTGACACATTTGATAAAAACCATCGTTGAATAAAGTTATCAAAAAGATTTGAACGAATACTTCGATTCGTACATTTTTTAAATAAAATCAAAAATATTTATCGACATTTTTTTATTTATTTTTGTTCAAATATGCATCTAGTAATATTTGAAATTTCGTAGTTCGTGAAATGTGAACAATATTGCGTAAAATTGATTTCAAGGACGTCCTGAAAAGTACCGATTTGTATGAAAAAGTGAGGACCGTCCTCGAAGATACAGGACGCGTCGATAATGAACGTTGCATGTATAAACCACGGTTGGAAAAATACTTTTTCCTTATTTATAGATACACATAAATGTACATTTAAATCCCTGGTCAGATAGTTCACGAGCATGTATGGGGCGATGTAACGCCACCAGGCACGAAAGATTTACGTCGGTTTCGTATTCCCGCGTAGCCGGCTATTTTCATGTACGTTTCCTGCCCACGTACACATCTGTCGGTTTCTGACGATCATAAGGGCCTAACTGAGGCTCTTGGTCTTTCTATTTGTCCTTTTGTAAGCATCGATATAATTACAGTGAGATCCCGATTTTTTATCATTTCGAACTCCCCGAATGATACGCGCGTGCGCATATCGGAGCCTCGTAAAATTTTGATTTAAAACATATCGAGTGACGAAAAAATAAATACGCAAGAATGCTCATTATTTTTTAATATCAGGTGCAACATTCGTACTCATTGTTCATTTATTAATTATCAATGTTGTTTAAAATCAATTATTATAATTATTATAATTATCATAATAATAATTATTATTATTTTCAATGATTATAACAATAATTATTATCAATCAATCGAAATAATTATCAATCATTTTATTTTAAATGAACGGCAAAAAAAATTAGAAATAATTTTAAAATTGTGGGCCGACTGTTCGAGTCGTAGACGCGTGAATGCACGTACGAGCTCGTAGTCGCATACGCAGTCGTGTGCTGTATTAAGTGCATCGTATAGGTCGTGCATTACGAATTTACCGTCTCGTTCCCTCGACCGAACGTCAGGTTATGTTCTCCGTCGATGAAATAACGTGGGAAATATTCAAATGATCTCGTCGCCATACGTTTTTATCCGGGTAAAAAACGAGTGAGGTGAAATCGTGTTTTTCATGAGTAATTTTTTTTTTTTGTCGATCGCAAACGAGGATCCGCTTTTAATTATTCACGGCGATTGCAAGCATCGTAAAACATCAAGCAGTGAAGAGAAGGTGTCTCTATGACACTTCTTGTCGAAAATATTGACGTTTACATTTTTTTTTTTTGTCAGTGCAATTTAAGATTTTATAATTTATTTTTATTTAATATTGGATCGAAGAGAATTTATGGTATTTTAATTTGAGTTGAATCAAATTGAAATCTGATTTTATCCATTTTTAATTAAATTTATTTTCATTATTATTGGATAAAATCTCTATTTTAATGTTAATCAAATTTAAATAGATAATCTATTTTATTTAATTTAATTTCAGCGATAAAAATATTAATTGGCTGATTAGCCAATTAATATTTTTCTGCAAAAATTCTGAATAATCGTTGAAACAATTGATTTTAAAAATGAATTTTCACATTTTGCGAAATATTTAAATAAAAATAATCGACGACTCTTTTCCCTCGAAGTTTTAAACGCGAAGCCCTAGTGAATGAAAATTTTACGAAATATCGCTGGATTTCGATTGCAATCGTGGATATTGCATTTGAAATATGCATGTTCACACGAATGCGCAATCAGAGGGAATTTCGATAGATATAAATCTTTGCCGGAGTCGCAGCTTGCATAAGAAAGCAATAATGAGTGATGTCGCAAAACAGTACCATCAGTGGCAAACTCGCTGGTAAAGATTTACGTCACGCGGTCTTACGGGTTCATAAATGATTGCGCGAACGAGAGAAATCTAGATCGGGGAGAAACACAGATGTAGATGGGGAAAGATAATCAATTATTAAATCGTGCGTTTGGGTTCGATAGCGCAATTATTATTTCCACGACTGGGAGGGTCATATTCCCCCGCGATTCCTGGACCAACACCGTTAAAATAAACCGCTCGAACAATTTTTAATTACATAACACGTGATTGTAGAAAATATGAAAAAAAAAGTAATTCCATTTGACAAATAAAAAATTCAACGTTATTTTATTCTGTCAAAAAGAATTTTCATAAACAATCCTGATTTTCGAATCGTCTTACGAGCTTAACCACTTAATTCGATACGATTTATCACATAACCCAAACAAACCCAAACAAATATCTTTGTAAATATTTCGGAAATATTTTTATCTTATGGAAAGTATTTTTTGAAAATTTCTACATATTTATTTTTATAAAACATTCATTGGAATGTTTATCTATATATTTATAAAATTATTTGTAAACTTTAAAAAAATATTTCTCGAGAATATTAATTTATTTCTTCTACGTATTTCTAAAATATTTTTAAAACATTTACAAAATATTTTTCGAAAATATGAATCTATTTATCTTATGAAACAATTGACATTTTTCATCCTCGAAGAAACCGTATTTCTGGAATGTTAGTGATCGTTGTTTAAGCAAATGGAAATATAGTAAAAGACGAGTGTGCGCGTGTTTGCGTCGTCGGATCGTTTTCTCCGACACGATACACGGCGCATATTCGCCTTTTTGGTCCGAAGAGCACGAAGACATAAAATCATCGCCCTCTTCGTGAAGAAATGGCCACGATGTTCGTCCGTACGTTCGATAAATCATATCGAACACGTTTTCGAGTGAAAAGAGAGGGAGAGAGAGAGAGAGAGCCGGGAGGAATTCCACGACCCCATTATGCTCGCAATGCGTTTCTAGCCCGGGAGAAGCATCACCAAGTCGAAACTTTCCCCCGAGGGATTTCCCGTTCCAAAAGGGCAAATTTATGAGGACACACGAGCGTACGCGTGTTCACATTCACCCAGACAAACGCATACCCGTCTATTTCAAATTAAGCACACGAATGTGTGTGGAAAATTTGAAAAACGAAATTTCAAGATCGATGACCCGTACAATTCTAATCCTCTAGCGTCCATCCATCACTGATAATAAAAAACGTCGATCGATTGAAAAGTTTTATTTATGAATTTTAACAGGAGGGCACAAGGAAACTGCTCTAAACGAAACAAGTTGTTCACGGTTGTCCAAAGTTGTTCCGAGTTGTGCAAAGTTGTTCCCAGTTGTCCAAAGTTGTTCCAAGTTGTCCAAAGTTGTTCCAAGTTGTCCAAAGTTGTGCAAAGTTGTTCCCAGTTGTGCAAAGTTGTTCCCAGTTGTTCCAACATGACGAAACGAAAGGTGAACGACGGGAGGTGGCGAACGCCATACGGCGTTAATAAATTTGATACCGGAGTGTCCAGGGTACGTACAGACGTGTGTAAAAAGGGGTCGTCGAGGATCGTGTCGGCGGCAGGCCAAACCGGTCGGCACGCGCTTGGAGACCATCCACCACCGTGTCCTTACCGAGCCCACGTATTCAAGGCTCCACTTACTTTCCACCTCTTTCACTTCTACGCCCTGTTCCTTCCATCTTTATCCCAGCAGCTTTTTCTTTCCTCCTCGTTTTGTTAACTCGGAGCCACGGATGCGTCGCGACTCTCCCGTATGCAACATCCTCGACGGCGTTAAAACACCCCGCGAAACCGTTCATCGCCGCTCTCCAGCACGCCCACGTTACCAGCCTCAAGCTCCATTCACATAACCTTTTCGTTTCTCCGGACATCGAACATGGATTCCTCTTTATCTCTGGAGAATTCCAATCCAGTACTTATTTCCATTAGGGCAATTCGGTCGTTAATGGAAAATAGATTTTAATCGCGATCCACTGATTTTTCTTGATTTTTCTTGATCGGCGGGAAAATAGAAAAAGAGGGGAAAAGGACAATTCCTGATGGGTCACCGAAATGGGATTTCCGTGGGCTAATTTCCGATCGGAGGAAAAAGAGACTCAATGCTGCTGAAGCGTTGATGACCGTGTTACCGTTTCAATTGCGTCTTCGGTACCTTTTGGACAAAAGTGTTGATACTATTTGGACAAAAACCAGGATCCCGTTTAAACAATTTCCATTTTTACCATTTTTACTATTATTACCAGTTTCACCATTCGGCCAAGCTCATCGCCGTTTCTCAACGATTCCAACGATTCCACCGATTATTTATTTCAGATTTCTCCGGGTTCCAAAAAACTGGCAAAAAGTTTGAAACCCTTGAAAACGTGTGAACGAACCCTAACGATCTTTGGTGCCCGTTCCTTCTTCTTTCGCAAGCGTAACGTCTCCGTCTCTCCGCTGTTCCCCTCTTGGCTTGCCGGTTAAAGAAGACCATAATCGAAGATCGCTCCTCGGTTCTTTGCGTACATATAATATCGAGCTCGCTAATAACCGTCTCGGTATACGTATAACCGCTGCCGTCTGTCGTTAACGTTGGCCCCGCGTCTTCAATCAGAGCCTTTAACGAGTCACTTTTAGAGATACTTTGCTCCAACGGTGGATCACCAGCCAGAAGCGACTAACGTACCCAAGAGGGTACCGATAAAACTTCCAGGTGATTCGTATCTATATATCGATGAAAACGGGTCCTGTATGAAGTACGTTTCGAATCGTTAACAAACAAACTAAATCGTTATCGTCCAGTCGTAACTGCCCACACTCTCCCCCTTCGATCTTCCATTAATCTCCGCGTTATTAAATCCGGCTCTCGATCCAACATTAATTTATAGTTTCATTTCACATCGACGTAAATACATATTTTTTTTTTTTTACATATTTATCAATAACGTTTATTTATTTGTTTATTTATTTTTATTGATTTATTTATTAAAATATTTCGTGCGAAAGCTCGTTAATCGTGATTAATCCCGCGATTTCCTCAACCCAGATAAAAGAACTGGGTTGAAGAAATCGGGCACCGGTCAACACCTCCTCGAGGCCTAAAAAAAAATCGTGTCGGTTTTCAACGTAAATTTAACGTAAAAATCCGAATATATTATTATTATTATTATTATTATTCTTAAAATTGATTTCCTCCTTATCGCGATATAATTGAAACACGTTGCAACGAATATTGACTCGTCTATAGAAGCGGTCACCCATCCAAGTATCGGTTCCTCCCCAGGATGCTTAACTTTGGTGATCCCCGATACGAATCCCACACCACCAACGTCCTTACTATTTGTTCAACCGAAGTTTCATTGGTAAGGTCAATTGCCTCCCGCTCGTTCAGCGTTCAATAATTTCACAGACCAGCATTGTGACGACGAATGAAAACTCTCGGCTCGTTTCCGTTTCCGGTCGCACGCGGCTGATCAAACGTCACCCCTTTCGTGATCGAATACAAATTGTACCGTACCAACGGAATGTACACAACGGTGCACACATTCATATCCTCGTCAATAAGCCAATTAGCTCGGCCAAGTTAATTGCGTTTCGTTCGACGATATCAGAATTAAATAAATACGAAATAAACATCATCGATATCGATATTCTTCCCTCGGGAATTATTCTTTCCGAAGCATTCGATTGGAAATTTGTGTGTTATGTGTTTTTTTTTTTTTTTTTTTCTTTTGATCCAATTAGCTATTCGACACACATCGGTTATTGCGACGAATGTTGCAATCAGTCTTCCTTTGATTCTGTTATTTGTTGAAATTAAACATTTTTATTTCAAATAAAATTAATTCAAAGTTTTTGTTTTTCAAACTTATTACTGGAAATTACATTTATTTTTAATTATTAAATTTATAATTTATATATTTATAAACATATATTTATAAACAAATTATAAATTAAATTATTCGAAATAAAAAATGTCTTTTTTTAAATTTCCAATTGCAAATAACGTAATAAAAAGTAATAAAAACCCTTTTATTATAACAAGTGATTCGTCGCTGTTTGCAATTTTTATTTTTTTTATACATAAAATTCGTTGGAATTAATCGTTCCTTGCAATTTTTTTGTTTATTGTTGATCCGTGCAATTAGTTGCAACTAACAGTTTCTGTCAGCTAATTGGAATAAAAATTAAAAAATTATTTTAAAAAAAAGAGCGATTAAAAATTCGTAAATTTTTCGATTGTTGGGTTCGTTTGATTTTAATACCAGACATTTATTCGTATCGCGGTCGCTTTCGCGATAAAACGCGAGCATAGGCCGATCGTTTTATTTTGTTTTTATTATTATTATTATTATTATTATTATTTTTTTTTTTTTTTTTTCATTTTGTTCTTTTCGTCAATGATGAAAAACGTGTGGGTTTTGTGTGTGTGTTTTCATTGCAGACGGAAATGTGATGCCGATGGGAAGGAGGGAAAGGCAGAAGTGACGGCGCAACGCAATATGTTCCCTAGCGCCCAAATTAAAATGAGGTACGCACACGTTCCACCTACTTTGCAATATTGGCCTCTCTGTGTACACGTGTTTACCGAATAACCAGACGGGAATATCATCGGATACGAAAACCCATATTTTCTCATTCGACCGTTCGTGAAACACAAACGGTCGCTTTGTTGCACTTTCCCCCCTCCCCGACTCCCATTCCAAACGCTCTTATGATTTTTCCAATACGAGTAAAACGCTATTTCCGTGCGATTACGTTTCCCATGAATTTATTAACTTTTCAAAAAAATCCCCTCGATCCTCCGATTGCAAATGCAGGGAATAAAAAATTATTTCTATAATCCGTTGTCAACTGTACATAAAAATAAAAATCATTTTGCCACTCGCGAAAACAATAACTCGTAAAGTTTACATTTTTTTCAATAAAATTATAAACACTGACTAATTAAATAATAGTAACAATGGTAATAATGTTAAACAATAATAAATGTCATTTTTACATTCTCGTTCGCTTTCGAAAAAAAAAGAAAAATGAAAAGGAAAACCATAAGTTCGGTTTGAAAATTTGAAAAATGCAAAAGCAAAGAAAAAAAAATGAAAAAAAAAAAATGAAAAATGAGAAGCTTCGGCTGGAAAGGATGAGGAGTCGAGGGCTAATGTCCCCATAATGTTGCAAGTATATTTGTCAGATTGCTGTCGCCGAGCAGTTCGCCAGCAACGTCGCCGACGATGTCGAACTCGTCGTCCCCGACGCCGCCAACCCCGTCAGCGCCGCCGGCCGGTGGAGCAGCTGCGGTCGTTGCATACAACGCGAAGATGACGGGTATACCGTGCGTCGCCGCTGCCTCGAGGTACACGGCACCTGTTCACATTGACGTCGGTGGCACGATCTACACGTCCTCTCTCGAGACCCTCACCAAGTAAGCAATTATCCCTCTCTCTATCCCCATCCTCAACAAATAACCCATACACACTTATTACGAAATAACCACGACCAACGACCAACCACGCGTGCCCGATATTTATTATCGAATTTCGAACACAACTCTACCTATATCCCTTTTCGATACCAATTTATTCCGTACCGTCTACTCTCCACCGAGAAAGAAACAACGAGAAGAATCCTGACGAACGTCAAACGAGTCTCCCAGCTACCATTCGAGCCCCATCCAACCCCTATCCAACCCCTACGGTTCTTTCCTTTTCCTCATTTTTTTTTCTATGTCGAACAAAAAATATATCTCCTATTTTTTTTATTACAACGGAATTTTATAATTTTTAATATTGCGGAATAAAATAAAATTTCACGATCTTTTGGATTGGGAAAGAAAACAATATTTTATGATTTTTTGTATTGAGAGAGACAACGGAATTTTATAATTTTTCATATTGCGAAATAAAATAAAATTTCACGATCTTTTGGATTGGGAAAGAAAACAATATTTTATGATTTTTTGTATTGAGAGAGACAACAGAATTTTATAATTTTTAATATTGCGAAATAAAATAAAATTTCACGATCTTTTGGATTGGGAAAGAAAACAATATTTTATGATTTTTTGTATTGCGAGAGACAACAGAATCTGATAATTTTTTATA
>JAPYZI010003097.1:0-28541 GCA_030523105.1 Ophioninae sp. A BG-2022a | reverse complement strand
GCAAGTTCAAATTTCGTGTGCCGGTGAAAGTGACGAGTCGAAACTCGTTGAAAGTTTGAATTTTATAAAAATATAATAAAAGTGTGTAAAATTGTAGTTGTTTCGTCGAAACTTATAGGTAAGTGAACGATTTTGTTCATATATTGTTAGCAAAGCACATTTTTTCTTTTAGTTTCACTCAATGTTGCAGTAATGTTACACTCCCTAAAATGCCAAATAAACAAAAAAAAAAAAAAATAATAAATATTTTTGAATTTTTAAGAAATACGTGTTTGTTAATTTTTTTAAACCTATCATATTCCAAAGTAATAAAAAAATGTTATGATCTTGGGTTACAAAGGGTTAAGAAAAAATCTGCATATTTCAAGATTAATATTTCTCATTTTTTCCTGATTTTCTCCGAATTGGAGGAAAACTGAAAAAAATGAGAAATAGGGAAAAAAAATTCTACGAGGGAATGGAAATCGTACGTGTGGTTTAGACAAAGAGGAGACGTATATTTTCGCCCGCACCTTGTTTCGCACAAGACGAAAACCATGCGAAACAAGGACGCAGGCGTCTGCGAATTAGATTCGACCGAAGTCACGCTCCACGAATGGTAAGGTCAAAACTTAGTTCAGGATGAACGACGAGGGGAGCCGCGTTCGTTGTACGAGCTCGATAGCGTGAATTCCTCTTGAAGACCTTCGCGTAAACGTCGAATACACCGCGCGATCGTAGCGTCTCACTCGTCCATCCAGCAAACCGTAGAAAAGCTGAAGCTGCGTTCGAGGAGATTCGTCTTAGCCGGCGATACACACGCCGCGAGGCGTTCGCCGCCCGCGTCGTCCAAAACTCATCCTTCTCGATATACTTTCACTTCGACACGATCTTATGCCGCGAGCGAAGGTTTCCCCGGTTCCCCTTTATTGCCCAGGCCGTTACACGCTTGGAGTTTCGCGCGGCGCTCGGTACAGCGTCAATCGGCAAACGTACCGTGCACCGTGACGTTGACTCTGAGAGTGTGTGGGCCCTGCAAGCTCCTAACATCGACGCGCCTCTCTTCAAATCGAAAAATGATTTAACTCGTGACAGAAAAGAGTCGTAAAAATAGCCGATACGAACAAAAAGAGAAATACGCGATGCGGACCAACTGAAACTGAAAAACGAAAACGTTATTCGATTTCACGCTTGCGCAGTTGACGAAACGAGATCCGTACCGGAAGTGCCGAAGTATCACAGTCAAGATGGACTTTTCCATGACGAAGGTCGCCTCTTTTCTATTTATCACCACCGTCTCTTCTCAACAATTCTTCGTGAGTACTCGAAGCTCGCGTCCATTTGAAATATTCACACGTTGCGGAGACAAAATCCGCGGGAAAATTGAATGCCTCGAGCACTCGGTATTCCCCTAGACTTCATTGTTATTTTCCGCCTTGCCATTTTAACGTATTTCACATACTTTTTTATTAGAAAATATCAACAGTAACGTAATTGATACCACGGATAACAGTGAACAATTATTACCGTAATACTAATCGAAATAACAACAACAACAGTAGTAATATATATAACATACAATAATAATAATAAATAATAATAAGTATTATTATAATACTATAACAATTATTATTTTAACCATGATTGTAACGTTTCCATAACAACAGCAACAAAAACAACAACAATCATAATAATCATAATATTAGAATGATCACAATAAAAATAGACTAACAATACCATTCTGGTTTTATTGATAAAAATAACAGTAATAATAGTATGGTGTATTATTTGCCAAAAGTGAAAATCACACCCATTGAAAACTTGAAAATGAATAAATGAAGAAATCGCAGTGCATTTAAACGTCCATAAAAATGGATATATATATCCATAGAGCACGAACACCCCGCAGGCATACTTATCTCTCGATGTGCGACTTTTTGTCCACCTTTTTCGTGTACAGTAGAGTTACAATTGGTTGATGTTTGAGAAAAAGAGAAAAGGAAGAGAGACTTATAGCTTCCTTTCCTTTGCGAGAAACGACTCGCAGCGAAAGTCTGTCGCGTACGGCAGGGGCACCAAAGTGCTTGTATTGTGTACCGAGGTGGGCGTTTGTACGCATTACGTGTATGTCACGAATGACTGGGATGGAATGTTTACGTATTAAACGCCAGATCGATCGAACTAGCGAGATAAATATTTCCGACTGATTTCTCGAGGATAAATTACCATCGAAACTTCCATGCGATCGTTATTTAGCCATATTAAATGGGGGTTGTCGAAAGAAAATGAACAGTAGAAATTCATGAACATTGGAAATAATTTTACGGTCTAGCAAGTCATTCATCTACGGCTAACGACATTTAGCGTTTACTTTCGACTACTGGTCTGAAGTACTCGCAGTAAAGCCGCAGTTAACTGTTACAATGCCACCGGCACCAAAAAGCACCAGCGTTTCAGTAATTTTTAACTAAACAAACCCAAACAAACTGAAAAGCACTAGTGTTTCGGTATACGTTTGTTTGTTTGGGTTTAACGTTTGTTTGGCTTTGTTTGGGGTACAACCGCTCTTTCCAGTAACTTAAAACAGTAAGTTGCGGCGACAGTAATGGTAGTGACATCTAGCGAGTATCTCAAACACTGCTGCTTCCTCAGTAAATATTAGATTCTAGATTGTAGTAGATTACTATAATAGACTTGGGAGTTTCAGCATGCTATAGGTACGAAGGTGGCGACATCTCGTAATATACTTTTTGCAACTCGTAAAATGACAGCCAAACGATACTAGCCTATGAGTAATAAAAACACCAGCCTTTTAGTACCTTATAGTTGCTGTTCCTAATAACTTTCGCTGGTAGCAAGTTACTAGAAATTTCGTGCCGTCCTAGAGGATAATTTCACGAAAAAGCAGAAATACTCTAGTGACTTGCTAGTTGTTAGTAGTATACGGCCATTTCGTATCGAGTTAACTGCTCTCTAACTCAATGGTCCGTGGTGGGCCATTTTCCCTTGATTCTCAATTCCTCCAATTATAACAGTACTCACCCTCAAACGTTTCCTTCAACAAGCAAAGTGTATAATTCATTTTATTCTTTTTTATATACACATCAGTAGTATCTTTGCCTGTGTCCTGTGTCCACTCCTTAAGGTAGGCGTTCGCATTTTTGCATCGTAAGTATCAGAGGCATCGCATCGAACGGACTATTTTTTTACAATGCGCCCACAGTATCAGCAGCGATCAGATTTACCGACGCCACTTTCATTCGGATTTTTGATTAATCGAAATTTCGACGATAATCGAAGGTCAATGGTGGCCGACGCGAAGCGAGCGACCACGCGGAATTCGTCCACTGATCGACATTCCGTATGACGTCATCGGCACGCATCGCAAAAATTACCTCTCGGAACATCGACGTCGTCATTACCAACGAGTAGATTCGTACCATCCGTACGATGCGGATCAGAAGACGCGCTTGTATGACTTCGTATATAAGGAATACTACGATCCGTTCGATGCAATGCGTCCGATACGATGCGAAAATGTGAACGCCTACCTTTTGTATCCATGACAGTTTTCTTGCGAGGTACCGTCTTTTGAAAAAAAACGGTAAATGTATTTGTATCGAATCGATTATTTTTTGTTGTTTGATAATATGGACACAGAACACAATGCCACCGCCGGTCAACACGAATTTCACGTGCAGAGGGCGGGACACTGGGTTTTATGCGGACATCGAGACGAATTGCCGTGTTTATCACACGTGCGATGAGAACGGCAACAAATTTACGTATTACTGCCCGGCCGAGACTGCGTTCCGTCAGGAGGCGCTCGTGTGCGATCACGCGCATTTGGTCGACTGCTCTACCGGTCGGAGGGTTTCGCAAATCGAAGAAATGCCGCGACGTGGACCGCCCATCGAGGCAATGACGACCTTTGATGACAAAACCGATGGAAGACGGACGCCCACCAAACCAAATGAAAAATCTTCGAGTTCCGCATACACGAGATCATTTAAAATAAATCAAGAACCGCAATCCCAATTCCCAATTCCTCAGAACAAACAACAGCCCACGTTTGTTTTAAGCTCGAGTGTATTTTTGCGTGATCGCGCTAATTCTAGGAGAGACGAGTCGACATCGACGAGTGGATTACCGATCATCGATAACGCTCAGGAACAGTCACCAGATAGCGCAACGAGGGAGGAAAACGGGGAGGGTTACCCGCGATTTTCTCCCTCATCCACGTCACCATCCTCACCCCACACCGATTTTTCGGTGAAACAACGTACTCGTGGTCCGCAGATCAATCGATCGACATCTTCGTACAAGGAACGCCCGAAAATAATCGTTACCACCGGAAGACCCGGGAGCGTCGAAATGCGCCATCTCGTGGGAACTTCCGGTGCACAGCGAAATCATGAAAAGTTCAAATTGAGCTACCCGAACGATGGCATGAGTCGAGCTGGACTTGGCAATGAAAGAACCAAATCATCGCTCGATAAAGAATTCGATTATGGACCAATGGAAGACGAGAAGCTGGAAATCACCACGAGTTTCAACGTTGGCCCACCCAATGCGAATGCAGGCATCGACAGTCAAGAAAGAATGCGAGATGGCACTCGTGTGTTCGTTGAAAACACGTCCAAAGTACCCACGTTCTCTAAGAATTTTGAAAAGACAATGGAAATTCCAAAAGACACGAAATCTTCCTCGCGTGAAGGACCACCTTTCTCCCATGACTTTAGTAATTTTCCGTACTTCGAAACACTAAGATCGATGCAAGCCTGGGCTGAAAAATCCTTTCAAACGAACTCTTCGATCGATCAACCGAAACCTTCTCCTGTGTCTTCCTCGTCCACGACAGTGGGACCCCCTACAACCCCCGGAACGGAATTTCCGGTGCTTCCATTCGCCGGTACTTTCTCGCCCTTCGAACCTAATGAGCTCGACGACGACCCTTACTATCCCAAACGATCGACCACCACTGAAGCTTATTACAAGCTCTCCAAAGTTTACGGAAAAGACGAAAAATCCTCGCGATTTTCAACCAAGCGACCTTGGCCTGCAAGCCTCAATTTCGAAATACCGGAAGTACTACCCGATCTTAATACTCTCGACGATCTCGTCGACAGACGCAAATTCTTCTATATTCCTCGTGTCAATAAGGCTAATATTAGTAATCGCGAATTACGGAATTAATGCTGAAATTATACACTTTCTTCCAATTTAAGAGGTTAAGTGGGAGATGTTACTACTTCACTGTCCTAATTTCTCGTAATGTTAATGGTAACAGACAACAAGAAATGAAGCTTTGTCGGAAACACTAAACATTGCTGGAAACAATTGCCAATAAAGATACCATCATTTTCAACGAAGTATTTTCACTAATTACATAAACCGTAACATTATACGTCACCAACGCATCATCGATACCTGTCATTTACGTATTATTTCAATTGGCATAATAAAATACTTATTCAAACCAAACACCCTTGAAACCTACTGCTGGATAAAAAATCAGCAATATCTTCCTTTTTGCTCATTAAAGATATGAGGTTTTCGTTTCAAATGCTTTTCTCGTAATTGAATCTTTCTTCAAGGTACGTATTTTTTCCATGTTCGATACTAAGCACTGTTTATTGTGATAGTGGTATAAATAGTCCCTCCTCCGATGAATTTTCCACATTAAAAAACTACACATTTGTTGATCAATGAAACTAAAATAATAGGTTAGATCTATGACACCGCCAGCCTAAAAAAACTCAGTGCCTACAACAGAGAAAATAAATACAATAGCGAAGCTCGAAGAATCTAGAAAAAATTATTTTTCGTCGTACGATATCATAATGGATGGAGGGCCTCTAATAGACTTTCGGGCATTTCGGGTCACCCGGTATATCTGTCAGCCGCGTCCCTCGTATTATTCGATCAGCTGTAATTTCAGCAGTCGCTGCATTATGGTCCCGCTACAGCAAGGAAAACAATGCTTATTTTTTCACCGCTTTAAAATAGTACCAGTGCAAACGTGTACGAGCGCGTGTTTATTTGAATTCTTTTATTAACGCTTGATCGCACGTATAACACAATATAAGTATAGCATAAAAATACATCGTCCCACACACATCGAGGTTTATCCCCATACGAATCGTAATGATTTGTATGGCAGATAAATTATTTGTCAGTAACAGCGGGACCGGCAGCGGTGAACTCGGAAGATGTGCCTTCGTTGCACGAGCAGAGTGCGAAGATGGAAGTTCCTGTCGTTGCTAGCTTTGATCTTAGTGGTAGCTTTCATGAGGGCCGTGTGGAGTTCCTTGCGGCCGGATCCGCTGATGCTCAGTGACCTTGAAAAATGTCCCCTCTGCTACGGTCTGTCCATCTGCGACGATATTGCCAAGGGCAAATTGAAAGTAACGCCCTTCGACGTCAACTCTGCACTGTCGCACATCCTTCACTCCAAAAATGTTTTTTCTGCTACAATGGGTAAGAAACGGGTCGTGCTGAAGAAATTGGCCCATAGCTGGGAACTGAACGCGCTGGACGAGTTCATCTGTGCGAACGATAGCTTAGTCAGCTTGTGTCCGGGACATGAAAAAACAAAGTACATAGGAAACATGGATTTTCGTTCTCTGATGGCAAAAGCGGTAACCTCCAGGCTTCTGGCACCGGAAGCTAGCAGTCTGATGCTTTGTCCCAATGCTGATCATCTGGAGAAACTCCTGGAGAATGTTTACGTAAATGGGAAGGATTACGATGATGTTTATCTATGGACACTAGTCAACGTAAACCCAGAACCTCTTGTACTTCAGGTAAGCAGTACTAATACTGGTACTACTTCATGATATCACTGTTACCAGAAAACAATTTGTGGGTCGAAATTTAAATTGAATAAGAAAAAAATAAGGTATTTTGATTTTCCTTGCTTCAGATTTTGCCTGCTGTGGAAGGATGGCCAGTGCCGAGGTATTACGGTGCCTGCGGTCGACTTGTAGCCGTGGAGTACGTCGGACCGCTGCTGAGTTCTTATCATTACGAGCCATGGATTCGCCGAGCAAGGATAGCTTCTAGTCTGTTAAACGCCGCCAGAATGTTTACCTTTGGCAGTCCAGATTTTGGATTCTATCTGACCGACGTTTCGCCCGATAACATCGCTGTCACTGCCGAGGACCAGGCTAAGTTCATTGATCTCGAGCACATAATTATAGTGGACAAGAACGTCTCGTCTAAGGGTATGTTCAGAGAACCGTCAGCCGGACGTCAGTTAACAGAATCGGGCGCAAACCGACAGACAACGTGAAAAAAATATGCTATTCTTTCCGGAATAATTTTTGAAGACAGCGTTGAAATTTCAGATCGCTCGGTGTCATGGGAACAAGTGCAGACGAACGATGAGAATGTTGAATGCAGAAATTGTTTGGCCTTCAATCCTGATGATATATGCGATCATCGTATCAGTGATCACAATTACTACGCAATATGTCAGGTGACGACACATTGCACTACCCGTTTGCAATTTTTGAATACCAGTTTCCAAGGTGATTTCAAGGTTGTCTTTTCCAAAAGCGATTTGCTTCTATTATTTGCAATTTCTCTATATTGGAGAAACGAAGAAATCATTCGAACAAAAATGTCCTGCTGTAAAAATATATATGCTATCATTTTTATGAAACGACCGTGGTATCACCTCAGAAATGTTGACTAACAACGTTACTTCGCGCCTTCTCCTTTCGGTGGTATCTCCTCCAAGACATCCCGAGATTTTTCGATTGCCGTCGCCGTTTTTGAATTATTTGTATGGTTCAAGATAAGCAATGTCCCGTCTATTGGCTTTGCAGCACATACTTTCGGACAGAACGACCGCCACGGCACTTCCCGGTGGATTTTTGCACAGCGTACCGATGACGATACTGAATCGGTACACTGGTCTCCTCGAGCTGCTGGATCAATGCGCTGTACCTTCTTCTTTCCATCACTACGATGGAACGTTCTACGGTGACAAGCTTAAAGATATATTAGACAGGATCATCAAAGATACGGGATAAATGAAATCAATGAACCGTCGCATCTTTTTATTCTTTATTTATTAGAAAGAGCAAGAAGGGAAATATCTGCGAACATTCGTCGCCGCAAAATATTCCCTATGGCAATAAATGACAATAAATAGATTCGGTTGCGCGAATATAAAAAAATCTGTAGAGCGGGAGAGAAAGAAAGATAAATATTTTATCGTCAAATTCATCGCGCTCCCGCTCTGCCGTCTTCATCGACGGCTATCACAGGGCCTTCTTACAAATAAAATTGCATTTTGTTTTTTTTTCTTCTAAAAACCATTTGATCTTGTGTGTCGATCGTTCACTGGCAGTCTTTTCATACAAAACATGATAAGCACGGTTACGTGCCGTCAGGCTCAATTTTGTTCCTAGCAATGGTGGCTGTGAGTTGTTCTATCCTCTTCTGAAGTTCGGCTATCAAGTCGTCCTTCTTTACGTTGTCTTCTCTCAGCGCTGCTATTATTGAGTCCTTGTCTTCGCTGAGATACTTCAGAAGTTCCTTCGGTGACGGGCGCTTTTTTGGATTATCCTGCACCAATTGGCCAATTATTTGTGCCTACGGAACAAACGAGGAATTAGTGAATTCTCATTGATGTGAAAATCGTGAAGTAGTTCGTCTTTCACCTTACCCATTGGGGATAAGAGGCAGTGAGCGCTTCAGGAAGTTGTCCCTTCTTCAGGGAGGCAATAACCCGGCTTCGTTCCATGTACGTTGGCATCGGTACAAAAAGCTCGAACAGGACGATTCCCAGACTGTACATGTCGCTCTGCAATCAAACCTTCGTCAAAGATGCTCAAGATATTGCAGTGAAAAAAGGAGAGAGACCGAAATTTCGGGGGATATCGAGAGGTGTCGGTTCAGCCATGTGGAAGTAGCAAATGTTATAGGCCCAGCGTCAAATATTCCACGTGCTAAACGTATGGAAACGTACGATCAAGAAACTGGAATATTTTGAGTAATTGCAGCATATTTTTACCAAGGGACTGGAGTATTTGAAATATTCGGGCAGTTAAAATCTCACAGCAGAGAACATGTTGAAAAAGATTCTAAATATCCTCAGTGCTTATGAAAATAATTCGAAAGACCGCGTAGGCAACGTTTTTCTGAAATTTGGCAGACCACTCAAAATAGATGTGGCTAAACATATTTACAATGAAAAGCAGAAGGGTCTGAAACTGCGGTTTTCTAAACTTACAATGGAAAGTTCGAGTCGAGTTTCCCAAATATGGAAATGTTCTCACATGTTTATTGGTCCTCATTAACTGCAGAGCAGAACGTTCTTCTCCGAAGTTAAAACTTATAAAAAATGAATGAAAGTACTTGATCATATAAATAGCTTTATGTTGATAACCATGGAGTGCGATTTACTTGGATCAATTGATATACTAGTGTTTTCGCTAAATTCTTCAACATTAATCGAATAAATTGGACATCCTGAAGCAAACCAAAGCCGCGATAACATTTGCAAGAAACCCGGCGCTAGCTTCATCCGGCACTGGCACCGAGTACCCGATTTACCTTGGGATCGCAAATGCCGTTCAATTGTTCGGGTGCCGCGTACGTCGGTGTTCCGTGTACTGAATGACGGCCCTCTCTTTGTAGCGGACACGCCAAGCCGAAGTCACCCAGCTGGATTTGCATGTTTCCAGATTTCGAGATGAATATGTTGCTCGGCTTTATGTCGTGATGAACGATCTCTAGAGAGTGAATGTACTCAAGGCCGCTCAATATTTGCGTGACTATAGCGGTTACGATGTGCAAGGGTGTCGGTTCTTGCCTCTCGTCCAGCCACTGCCGGAGCGTTTGATCGCAGAGAGCCATTTGGATGTAGAGAATCGCGTATCGCTGCGGCTGAAACACGAACGTTACGAAAATAAACAAGTTATTTACTTAGCAATATAAATAATAACAATCATTGTAATCCTCCACTTTTTACTTGATTTTATAGCAAAAAACAAGAACGTTAAATTGAACTCCTACTATTTAAATTGAAATATATTCGAAATTACAACAACTTTTTAGATCTTTAAGAACATAATTGGCATCACTATTATTATACAGTAATATTATTATCCTTGAATTTTGTAGTAAAACGAAAATTGTTACTCTTTCGCGTCGAATATTTTATTCATGTTTACGTACCTTTGAATGACATATTGTTTATTATTTTTTTTTATTATTATTACTTAAATACAGCACGTTAAATCATTTCAAAATTTGTCAATTATTACAAATTACTATTCTTGTAACGGAACGATATTTGTAGATATATAATTAATCTTTACGTACATTATTAGGATCAAATCTGCACAATTGCCGTTTATCGACATCCTTATGTTCCTTCACGGACTCACTTTCATCCGGATCGTCGGTGCAATTGTTTGGGTTTGTTTGTGTATCCGAGGGGCTGACATTGCAATTGCCTTCGCGAGCATCACTGCTGTTTCTTGAATCGCTACGGAATGACACGACGTCGGAAGTTTCGTCCGGCTCGGCCTCTGCGTTCTCCTTCTTCCCAGCTTTAAATCTACAACTCACTTTTTCTGATATTCTGCGACCTATAAGATTCGTGGCAGAGTTCAATTGTTGAAAACGTTCGTTGACGATATCGTGACTTACTAGATATCCGCTACTTGTTAGGGGCCTTACGTTAAGACCCTGGTCAACACTCAGCAGGTTATTATTCATATACATACCGGTTTTGTATGTAACATTCCGCGGGTTATCTTCATTAGAAGTATCATTATCAACATCATCATCATTATAATCAACTTCTTCATTATTTTCATCATTGTCCTCATTGTCATCGTCCTCATTTTCATCATCATCATAGTCATCATCATTCTCACCACATTCGTATTCACTATTACTCCTACGGCACACCTCAATGAAATTTCCATTCTTTCGGGGCTTGGTTCTTGAGTCACCTCGCGCCTGATCATCCCCTAAGCCTCTTGCGCGATTGCGTGTTCCGAAATGTTGCACCAAAGTCAATGGAAAGTTATGCTCTATCCAGGCGTTTTTGTAACAGACGATATTGGTGTGATTGAGTCGCGCAATCGTTTTCACCTCCTCGAGGTGTTTCATGATAGTCGACACACGGCCGGAGCGCACCGTTATCTTCTTTATCGCGTAAACACTACCGTCTAGACGATGCCGCGCTTTGAAGACATTCCCAAAACCTCCGGCCGCTATAAACTCGAGCTGAATGAACTCGCGCCGGTAGCGGGACCATTCAGCCAACAAACCACTGCAGATGAGACAATTTTTAAATTTCTTTCGCTGTAAGCAGACAAAAATCGACGGAGAGTCCTGTCTTATTTTCTTCCAAAGCTTCCTTACTTTGGTACCTTCAGCGTACTCTCACTGCCCGTCAAAGCGCGGGCGACCGCCACCAACTTGTAAAGCGCCATCTGATACTGCCCACGCATTGTATCAAACTCCATCTTATTATAGGATCCATCTATCAATTTCATCTCGTGGAGTCTGTCGCAAATGGCTATAGATATGGATATGATATTTATTGTTTCTTTGTTTTCCATATCTATGATTCGTTTTTTTTTTTGGTGGATACTTACTGTAGTAAAGCTTGTTCCGGCGCATAGCGTCACCCTCAAACATGGTGCACAATTGTTGGATAAGGGACTCGATCAGTAGACTCGTGGACGGAGCTACCCTGCCGACTATTTGGCCGCTTCCTTGAACCTCCGTCTCATCCATGCAGCGGGTTGTCCACGAGTGGTTTCCTGACAGATTTCACAGTCCATAATAACAATAACAACGCCAACGGAACGGACAAATCTTTTACGATTTGTATGATTTCATTTTTTCCGGTTGTACAAGAAACCACACTCGGGAAATTCCAGTCAAGGTCAAATTGACGATTTTATAACGAAGTTCAAAGATCATGAATGATTAGTAGTTTCTACATAAAAATGAAGATATTCTCATCGAAACGGAAATAAAGGAAGTATGCGGATTGGAGATGTTCGGCGAATTCAAAATACGCGCGAGTTTGAGTGGCGGAGTGAGGTTATGTTTGGTTTGATACGAACCATTATCGAAGGTCGTGACCGTCGAAAGGTTCGACCAGGGATCATTTTCTTCCGGCTTTCCAGCCATTTTAGTTTCTACCTTCTTTTTTCCACTCAGAAAGACAAAACTGCGCTTAATTTCGACGTGTGTTTCACTGACATAGAGTTATTCGATGCGAGAGTTTGGAGTTTTGCTTACACATTTATAATACAAGAGCGAAACGTCGCCACACCAGACGACGCGCCGATTCGAACCTGTTTAAGCTCGCGGGTTTCGAAGTTTCGAGATTACCCCCCCAACGTCGCTGCATCGTAACGTGCACTCCCGCTGGTCCTAAAATCATAATAATTAAATAGCGGCCAGGGTGGTGATACGACGTCCTATTCGTCAAAATAAAATCGTCTGCATTTCTTTATTCTCTTTGTCACCTGTACGTGACTCTAGTTGTTCTGTAAGAATATATGTTTGCGCGGCAGGAGTCGTCTCACCTTTAAACAGTTTGTAATGTGTATGCAAAATTGTTTGCAGTCGGATAAACGCTGGGGATACATTTGCAATATTTATTATTTACTTTTTGAGTGAACAATGAGTTCAAGGTTAAGTAGTAACTTAATTTCGAATATATACAGTATTCGTATATTAGTAAACAATCATAGAGGGTCGTGTTGAAAATATTATTTATCACTTAGTAATCGGTTTTTTAAAATATTATTACCGAATAAGTTTTTAGAAATGTTCTGATTCGTGTTATATAAACGTATGATTAAGAGCTAGAGTTATTTTTATACACGTAGTAGTAACATTTGAACATTATTATTTAGTACCGAAAAGTTAATTTTCATACATACTTCCATGTTTGTTTAATGTCATAATCATGGCTCTGTTCGTTTTAGCTACACTTTTTACACCGTCTGTAGGCTTTGTATTAATACAGAATATGTAGAAATTGTGGAAACACACTTGAGTCCATTATTTGTTTTTTAACCATGTTACGGGAATTGATGGTGTCATATATATACACACACACACACACTCACACATACCTATCATACTAGATTGTCATAAAATAACTAGCGCCATAAGTGGTAGGATAGGTCACCAAAAATTTCAGACAATTTGTGTAGCGAAAATGATGAGTTGTGCAACAACATGATAGAGGTTAAATAATATCGTTTTGATTTTCTCATGGTAGATTTCGTCGATCGCACTGACCGAATGAATTCAGCATATGCGGTCGAATTCCAATTTTTATCAAGATGCCATCGTTTTCAATCCGTTTGTAGATTATTCAAACAATAAAACTACTCACTAGGTCAGGCCTGTGTTCAAAAGTAGAAATACGGAGTGATATCGTTAACAGTTGAATAACAAGATGAAACCCGCGACGGGTCTCGCACTAACGGAGTGATATTGAGTTTTGCGTTTCGCATTATGGCGGTAACCAATGGGGCCAAATTGATACTCTCTTAAAAAAGTAATCAAAACGATATATCTAGAGAATCTCGAATGAGAATCCATTAATGAAATTTAATTAGTCCCAAGGTGGTGTATTAATGACACGAAAGAAAACGGCAAATCACGTGTTTAATTGTAACCATGACTTTATATTTTGTAAGAATAACATTCATTATTTGCTTTTCTTTCTACATTTCATTTTTACACGATTCAGTATCTGTCGAAAATCACGAAATACTTTGTTATCAGTATTAGATATCGTCTCAATCATTATTGCTAACACATTCCATATTTGACAATAACCACAAATAAATAAACGCAGTTATTGTTAGATATTGTATAAAGTTTTGTAACAATATTTATGATATATTAGTAGTTATATATTTGATAATAATAAACAACGATAAACGAGTATCGATAAATCGAGGAATCGATCGGTCCGATGCACGTGGCGTCGCGTCACGACGGAACCGCGAACTACCGACGGAGTAGCACTGCTGGTGGGGGTAGGGATTGTTGAGCCAGGAAAATATGGCGGTCGGTATTTCGTAGTCCGTTCGAAACCGCGGTAGAAGCACAATGACGATGTGCTCATCGTTGAAGGTGGCAATAATCTCGAATTTATCGAGAACTCGCGCCTCGAAAGTTCGTTAAACTCTCGACCGAGCCGCGACTGCGAGCGCGTACGAGGTTTTCGAGGTTTTCGCACCTAAAAACTGTCGGCGGCGTATAAATGCTCGCGATCTGCAGTAGACACTCTACGACTTATTTGCCGCGCTCGCATTCTCCATTGCTCGCGTGTATCGGCGTGTCTCTTCTTCCTCATAATCCTCCCGTACGCGATTGTAAAACACCGCGCGTGTTCGCGTATCGTTGCCTCGTCAAAGGGGAGGAAAAATTCGCGCGGCGAGACCCTGCTGCATCCTCGACGACGGAATGGCCGTCTCGGCTTTTCCCGAATAATGAAATAATAATAATAATTGAGGGAAAAAAACAAATCGCGCAAAGGTGGTGTCCCGAGAAATCAGCCGCTGGGACAGGTAAAAAAACAGAAATATAGGCGAGAAAACGATAAGTGAGGAGCGGCCGTTATTTCTCGTTTACTATCAACAATACGCGCGGTGAAAACAAAAATTGAGTCAGGTGGGGGTGGGGAGTCCTAAAGGACCGCGAAATTCCCGGGAGTTGTCTCGTGTCTCTGCCCTTTGATTGATTGCCGCGACAGTCTCCGGTAAACGTCGTTTTCCCTTTTCTTTTTTCTCCGGTCCTTTCTCTCTCTTTCTCGGTCTATCCTTCTCATCTAAGGTCCTCATCTGCTCATCAATGTGAAGAATCGCGCTGGAAAGCGCGATCGCGTGTTTTTCGCGAGATCCGGCGTCGCGGTGGTGTTCGCCGCCGCGTATTATTTACTCTCGCCTACCGAGAAATTAGTGCTATCGCGTGCGCTTGGGAAAGAAAAAAATAACGTGGTCCGTGCACGTAGGATACGTATATCTTTGCGTATATGTCGCGTTGTATCGTCGGATCTTGTCCCGTTTTCCGGAAGGATTTTATTCTTATGAGTACGTTACTTCGTGGCTTTGTGTATTTTCATTTGTAGCAAATAGAAGCGTTCTTGGGGGTTCTTAATTCACTGTATTAAAAATACGAAAAATGGAGTTGTAGTGAATATAAAAAATGTTTCGGACTACAATGATATTCACACATGATTGGTGTCCTTTTTTTCGGTGGTTGGTCCCTCACCACCCCAGCGTACGCTGATCAAGGCTACTCGAGGACGCTTTTTAATTTATATTCTTTCTCTTCTCCGAATAAGAGGCCGATCATATGGGCGCGATGTTCCAGTCCTGAAATCCGACGTTGCCATCTTAAATGTTTTGTTTTGGTTTTGTCTTTCATATTTTCAAGTTTTTTGTGGAATCTTCGGTTTTTGGGTCGTGGATAACCGATCACGCTCCAATTTCTTCGAGGGTCTTTCCAAGTTTCATGGTTGTTTCGCTAAACAGTCCCTTTTTGTCGCTCTGTCTTTCTCTCTTTCTTCTCTTTCTCTTTTTTTTCTCTCTGAGTCTGCCTCCATCCCACTGTATATATCCGACTCTCGTTCTCTCTCTCTCTCTCTCTCTCTATGCGTTCCTTTATTCTTCTCGGATCGTTTGCGAAACTCACGGGACACGGAGAGGGTGTATCGTTCCAAGCGAGATTTCGTCCCTCGTTTCACGAGGCTCCGATCTCTCTCGTAATTCGAGACCACGTTCCCTCCCTCTTTCTCCCCACCTACCGGCCCTGCCCGCGACAACCTTATACCTCGACATTTTTTCGCGAGCGCGTTCCTTCGTAGGTACGCCAGATAGAGGAATACCTGTTTCTGAAAAAAAAAAGCGTGATTTTTTGGGGATCGCGGTTTTGTCAAGAAATCTCGTAATTAGCGGGCCCTTTATCGGCGCGTTTACGTCTTTCGCTCATCCTCGATAGGACTAACCCCTTTTTTTATGTGACAACCTTTCTTACAGTCTCCTCCAAAAAAATAACAAAACCCTCGCCGATTTACGAGTGCGGCCGGCCTCGAATTGAAATGCCAAAAACAAGAACCAAATCATTCGTTGTATATTTATTTCTTTGGTTTTTCGCCCATTAAACCAATTTCCTTATCTTTTTCAAGCTAAGGTGTCCGAAAAATGTTGGAACCGGAGGACAGTCCAGCGGTGCCAGACAGCACGACGAGGGAACAACGGTTGGGCTTCACGCACGGCGAGGATGTACTCCTGCAGCATAAAGATGGCAAATATTACTTCGGTACTATAGTTGAGGTGGACCTTGGGCGCGAGAGATGCCTCGTCAAGTTTCTCGACAACACATCGTCCTGGTCCTCCGTCAAGGAATTGACGAAACTTGCGATGCCCAGCGACAGCGACGTTATGTGCGTGCTGTGCAAAAAATCGCAATCCAAGCCAGAAAATGATATCGTTGTGTGCGACAAATGTGGCCGAGGGTATCATCAACTTTGTCATCAGGTAGGAAGACTTTACGTCTTTTTCTTTGTTCTCCGGTAGCCGTGTCTTGTGTTTTTCGCAGAGTTTATAATTGTATGACAGAGAGAGAATTTTTCATTGGGAGCTGAATTGAAATAGTAGTTAGCACTAGTTTTCCTTTGGATGGGTGTACATTGTACTATTTAGGTTTTAGTTGAGGCTTTCGAAAACTGGTTGCGTGTACCATTCAATTTTAATAGGGCTTGAAGGGCTGTGATTGGATTTGGTTCGTTCAGGGGAGTTATTTAGTTTGCTTATTGTCCGAACAAACATAAACTGCTGGGAAATTATCTTACCGTGTACTATTTGTTAAAACTTAAGATTGTATTTATTTTTTTCGATTACACTATATTCCGAATAATGGAGAATTTAAATTTAATGGAATTTACCAATTCCGCTATTTCTGTAGAATTTATTAAAATTTTGTCGTTTCGGGGAATTATTCGAATTAATAATTGCCCGGATAAACTTTCAATATCCTCTAAAATCGTACAAATGTCTTTTAATAAAAGTGGCAATCGTTTTCGTAATTATACCCAAGAAAAGCTCGAAGCCCAGGGAATTACTGGTTTAAATGATTGGCGATAAAACTCATAACTAATAGTACTCACAATTTTCGTCACACCGATGCTGGAGTTTCACATACGCTCTTCTAGTTGAAAACGAAAAAAATATGTCGAGGCTTCGTATGGGTTTGTTGAGGAACGCCGTGGCATTATAAATAACGAAACCGACTTGAATTTATGGTTTCAGCCGCGAATAGTGAAGGAGGAAGGCACGTCGGAAGCTCACTGGATTTGCAAAAGATGCGTGGACAGCCAGCCGAGAGGTGGTCGGGAGCCAACCGAGCCAAAGAATTCGATGGTGAAGGCGAATATCAGAAGAGTGTGTAGCGGTAGGGATCAGCCTCAAACGCCGCCGGAAGACACCACCAAATTGCCCTATGACGTGAGTGTGCCGAGAAAATTAATGGGCAAATATTTTTGAAAAAATCGCTATTAATTTTTAAGCTAACTGAAATGACACTTGTGCCCTTTCGGACAGCCGGAGATGTTGAGTTGGGACGCTCATCATCGCGTCAATGCCGAGCAGATATATTGCTACTGCGGCTTAAACGGCGAATGGTACACGCAGATGTTGCAATGCGCACGTTGCAAGCAGTGGTTTCACGAGAAATGCGTCTCTTGTCTGACCTATCCGTTGTACAGCGGCGACCGTTTTTACGTATTCGTGTGCTCCATGTGCAATTATGGCAAAGAATTCGCCAGGAGATTGGAGTTGAAGTGGGTCGATCTTGTTCATCTGATGCTCTACAATCTCACCGTTTACAATGCCAAGAAGTATTACGACCTCGACACCGTCATCATACCTTACGCCAATGACAATTGGAATACGCTGCAATTACCACCGAGGGTGAGAGACTGTCGTTAATTTTCACCCTACATCTTACTTAGTATTTTGTTCCGTTCTTTCGTTACCAAATGAATGCGCAGTTTTGGTTTACAATATTTCCAAGATAAACTTTGGAAATTATCCTTCAAAGCGAAACCAACGCCCGGAGTATTATTTTATGCTTGGGGGATGAATTCGAAACAAAATAACACGATTACAAATTTGATTATCAGCATGACCGAAAATAATTTTTAATTTTTCATACATTTTTATCAATTCTACGTAAAATTAATAGAATTGATTTATTTGATGAATTAATAAGTTATTGAATTAATAGATCGATGAGTTTCATAAAATGCAATAAATTGTCCATAATTCAGCGTCGAATGTAATCTAAAAAAAATTTAATTGGAATACATTTTGTTAAAAATTTAATTTGAATCTAAATGAATCGAACTCAATCACACTCTTCTAATCATGCATAAATCAAGAGCACATCGAAAAAAGAGGATTTTGTTAATATCTTCAGTATATTTCGAATGTAACACTTTCTTTCAGCAACCACTTAATCAATGTATTTTATCTCAAATTAAAGGTACGAGACGTAACTCCCCAAATCCGAAGAGAATCGATCCTGGCGATACTAACGAACAACAGAAACCGCTTCAAGTGTGGTCGGGAGATAAAGAAGCGCACGACTATTTGGGGCCTGAGAGTGAGACTGCCGCCGCCTTGTCCGGTCGTCAATCTTCCAACGAGTGGTATCATTGACGATTCGGTTCTCCGGAGATGTTGGGGCGCGAACAAAAGACTGCAATATCTTCCACTGCCCACTGGGTAAGCAACAGCGCGAAGTAAAAATACCTTAGATTCGAAACAAAAATAATTTACAAAAGAAAAAGCTCATCTTTGATTCCTTGTCTGGTGTTGCAGTCCCATCTGCCTGCCGGATAACGTCAAACAGTTGAACGTTCTCAAGCAATCGCCCGCGGAGAACGTCGAGATATCGGTGAATCCCTCGGACGTTGTGATGCGCGGTACGATATATCAGAACACCGAGGCTGAGCAAAGATCGTGTCCGAGCCCGAATTCTCAAGCGCCGACGACGCAAGCCCTTCGCGAAAGGTAACACTGTTTATTCCCAATATCTTTGCCCCTTGTTAAGAGGGAACGGTAACCCCCCCTCGTCCGTCGATCAGGGTGATAATTTACCACGGATTTCCTAAACGACTTTTGTAAATTTTATGAAATTCGACTTGACAATGTCAAATTGATAGACGAACGGCTGTCTTCTCGTCAATTTCTCAAATCGAAAAAAAATCACGGACCGTATTACCACGCAAGCATCGTGATGAAAATGCTGTAAAATATAAAGTTTGGTTAATATCAAGCCTTTGAGGGGAGAAGAGCCGCGTAGCCATATTAAAAACACACATTTTGGGACTTCAAACATTTGATTCCGTCACACATTTTAGGATATCCGTGGAAAACTAGAATTTGCAGGTATTTGTTTACGATTTCGAGAAAATATCGTCCGACATTGGAAAATTTAGTTCCGGTGAATGTCGACCGCGGCACACAGGGGGGGGGGCAGGAGATGGGATGGGAGAGTGTACCATTCCCTCTTAATAGATAACCAAAGAAATCACATCGTAATTCCGCGTCGTTGAATATGCTAATATTCGTGCTCATTTGTATGTCAGGTACAGCGGTGGAGGATTCGTCAAAAAATCATTTCCCTTCCCTAAATTGAGCCTCCAGAGAAGGAGGAGACTGATGGCCCTCGGTAGTTCGCGCGAGCGAATGCTACGGAAACACAAAAAACGAGAAAAAGGTTGTGGCGGCGAAATTTCCCTGGTCAAGTCACAGTCGCAGGGAGTGAGGGAAGCGAGGTATAGAAAAGCTCGGAAACTCTTGAAAAATGCAATTGCAAAGGTAAGATATTCGAGATGCGCGGATCTTTTGAAAGAACGAGCAATCTTCGGTACACCCGGGAGGGGAGAGGGGTTAGAAATAATGTGGGCATAAAAGAATATTAACACACGGATTATAGCCACAGGCTGTATAAATCGGCATATCGCGTATCTTAGGTTGTTTTACTAGCACGTACGGCATTCTTGTGGGCTAGACCGGGAATCCGCATCGCATTGATTGTTAGGGCGGGGGGGGGGGGATATTAAATCCGTTATCGTGGGCGAGAGGTTCAAGAGTTATGCGCACCCATGGTCTTTATAGTCGGACCGATTAAAGCGACAAAGGGCATTGTACTTTTCGATTTCGGAGGCGAGGTAATATACGAAATTCAGTTCTCGGCTCCATCGAGACAAATTAAATTAAAGGAAGAGGAGAAACGGTTCGAGTATCAATTTGAGCTGTTTGGTTTCTCGTTTTTGGTGATATGGGTAACACTCCGAGTATTGTGGTAACCCTCGAGCGCGGTTTTTTTATGCTCTGAATTAAGACCGAAGTCGATCTTTGGGCCTCGGTGAATGTTTCTCAGTACTTTGTTATACAATCGGAATAAATATAATCTGATTATAGGAATAATAATAATGATGAGGTGGGGCTTGCTAGCTAAACGCAAAATAATAACAAAGATAATAATATCAGATCCAATATGATAATCGTAATAATATACGACGAATATATTATTATAATGAATTCAATAATTTGGAATGATAAGATAGTAATGTTAATAATAGCCACAGTAATATTTCCGCTATCGTATGAACATTTGGTATAATCGGTCGTTTCTTTCGAATGTGCGGCGATAGAGTAAAACGCGAACTCCAGAGGTTTCGGATTTGCCGCCAACGCCTCCAACCTCTGTATCCGGACCGCCGACACCGCCGGCAACGACGTCGGGCATGTCGGAACTCTCGGTGCCGAGTTCGGTCGATCTCACAAATACTCTACCACCTTCGACGCCGGCGGATACGAGCGGCGATGAGACGAGTTCTCGCGGTACCCTGGACTCGTTTATACCGCCACCAAAGGACTTCGAGGGAAAAAACAATCCGTTTCGCAATCTGAGCGAGTTACTGGGCACACCGTGTTCGAGTCACGGTGGGAGTAACGCCTCTAGCAGTACACCGCTGGCGTACAATCACAGCCCGATAACGTTGCCGTTACCCTTGACGCCGGTGATTTCGCAGCCGCCGATCGTGAGACCCGCGAAGCGTCAACTCTCGGAGAAGGACATAATTGTCGATCGAAACGGACAAGTCAAGCGACGGAGACAACATCGTCGGGGTCGACCACCGCAGTCCCAACAGTCGCAACAGCAACAGCAGTCGCTCTTTCAGGCAACGGCTAGCAAAACCGCGGCTATACTGCCACCTCGCAACAGCGAGGTGAAAAATGATTTCGTGCGGAATCTCCGGAGCTCTTTCGCGGCGAACGGTTCGGCGAGTAACGCGACCGCGGGTGCCGGGACGTCGAGCAGTCAGATCGCCAATTGCGTTGACTACGCGCTGAACGGTAGACGCCTCAGACAACGACAGAGCAACGATAAATTACCACCACCGATGTCGTCCTCGTCATCGTCATCCGACACGCAACATCAGCTCAAGAAAGCCAACTCCAGTAGCGTACCCAATTCGCCAAAGTGTTCACCGGTAAAACAAAACGCGCCGGATATATCGATGGACGATCTCAAGTCGTCGGTCAACATGTACTTCGGAGCTGCCAATAGAATAGCGTCCGGGGAAAAGTTCGTCGTACGGGCCAAGCGAATAGGGCCCAATCGACAGATGCAGTATCTCATCGAATGGGAGGGACCGAACACCTAACGCTTGTCCATTATCACCTTCGCACCCTCGAATCGACAAACGACTCGAGAACAGACAAATGATAAATTCCAAGAATTTACGAGCTGCGGGACACCTCGAACGTTGAGATTGTCCCGGTCGTGCGGATAACTCTAACGACTGACGCTAAATCTTGCGCTCTCTTCCTCGAGGAGATCGTTGGGAGAAACGGAAGAACTGGGGGGATACCTGCCAACGAGAGGATCCCCCACGTGCGCGCGCGTACTTTCTTCCATCGTTTCAATCTTTAACCGGAATTCGGAATTTTCGACCCGCGAAGACGCCAACCCTCGGACCAAACCACCCTTCCAAATCGCTCGTTAGGGTTCGTTGCTGGCCGACGACCTTCACTGCGATCTTTCTTCTATCCTCTCTGTATTACGATCCTTGCGACAGACACGAAACTTTCAACGTTTCGGGATTAATCCCCGCTAAGTTTTTCGAAATGATATTTTCCGCACGAAATTTATACCCGTTTGGCCATCTTTGAAATTGAAATGCACATTCCCGGAAATTTTTTGAAAGCTCGGAATACGCCTTTTAATTTCGTTTCGTTTTTAAATTATTTTTCGCTAAAGTTGAGACTCCAGTGATAAATTATTGTAAGATATGTGATACGGAAAAAGACACGCGGATGTTTTATTGTCAATAGAGGAAATGTCTTTGGCTTATATTCTTTTTTTGTACGAAGTAATATTAATTCAGACAAATTTTCTGTTATTTATGAAAACTGTTGGACATTCTAAAAGAAAGTCAGAAAATATTGTAAGATTATTGAACGAACTATCGGAACGAAGTATCTGTCATGAGAATTTTGTACAAAATATGGAATCTCCGTAAGATTCAAGGATGGCCAAACGTCTAAAGGAATTCGCAATCGCCAAAAGACGTCAATTATTCCTTTCCTCGTTTTTCTTATTGATTCGATCTCTCTCGTTGGATCGTCAATCCAGAGACATAAATTTTAGAATCCGCGTAACGCTCCTTCGCAATTGAAGTACAGCAGGACCGTAAATTTTCCAGCTTTTGTTATTTGGTTAGGCCTTCAACATTGGCAAATCGTACGCGCGTGTTCACGAGTGTAAATAATTGTAGTATATTATTAGCCGCGTATACAAGAAGCCAGTCGGGACTGCGTCGAGTATGGCGTTCGCGATTCTTTCCTCCTCGTTCTTCTCGACCTCTAACGATAATTCTTTGTTTTCTTGGGCAACGTCTCGAAGGGGTCAGAGTAATTCATTTCGGTCACCATTTTATAAAAAATCCTTTTGATTCGTTCAATTCTGAAAAGATTTCTTTCGATGGTGGAAAGCGTTCCTTTGATTTTAGAAAGGATCCTTTTTTTCAGAAAATGATACTTTTGATGCTGAAAGGAAGCCGAAAAAAAAAATTGTCTGGCTTCTCGATCGTTGCACCAGGAATCACGAGGAAAAAGCAAATAAGAGGAGAACGAGGAAGATGTAAAAATCAGTGCTAAGGTATTTTTTCTCAGCGCGATCTCAGCGCTCCTGCCGCGCAATTCTCCGCGAATTCTTCAGGCCAGTTTTCTCCACTGGGAATGCGATTGTTTCGTCAATGAGGCTTGGAGAATCTCAGCATTGCTCACATTGAAGATACAAGACTAAAGTTGAGACTACTTATCTGGTTTGTGCGTCGTGTCTGAGGATGAGAGAACATGTAAGAAGCGAAAAAAAAAATGTGAAAGAACGAGTAGGGATTAAGACGAGGGTCGAGCGTATGATCAGCCGAGTGTCGAAGAATTCTGATATTTTTTTTAAATTTAAATGTCAAACTTTCCACGAGTGCAACTGCATTGTTTTCAATAGAAAAGTATGATAACAATTTTGGAAATCTTACAGTTGTACTTGGAAATCGTGAATCACGCTGGAATTTTCCAGCTAGTGAGTGCGGAAATTAATATTTCCGCAGACGAATCTCAACTCCGTCGAAATTCACGTTCTTTCGCAATATCGCAATGAAATATCGCTTTTTCTCGAAATAAAAATTTCGAAAAAGTTTTCGAACTTGATTCCTTCATTGTGTACGTATGAAAAAAAAAATGAGTATCCCTCGACACGAACGGGTTCGATCCTTCCCGGGAGATTCTTACTGTCGTTGGCATCGACCAATCGATCCCCGGGCGCGTTTAGTATTTTACAGAATTTATAAAATGAAAAAAAAGTAAGGGAAGAAGGAAACAAAGGAAAAATCCATCCGTCGATGGAAAGTGCTTCGTTCGATTCGTGCAACATGTACAAAAAGCGTGAAATAGAGGAAGAAAAAAGAAACGACAAAAAAGATACGAAAGAAACAAAGAGGGAGACAAAGATGTGTATATTTTTTTGTATGAATTCGTAAGTTGCGGATTCGCTCGGGATCTTCAACGAATCTGTCTCCCACGAACGAATCCGTCGATTAAGGAACTTTCGATCGAAATATTTCTCTCTCGCCTTTCTCGGGGAAAAAGAAACGAAATAAAACAAACAAAACAGTCTAGAAGCGAAACGACACAAGTGCGAATTATTTGACGAGGACGCCGCCCCCTCTCAGAGCTTATTAGGAAATTTGTAAGATTTAACATCACGTCGCTTCGTTGCGTTAGGTGATGTGGAATGCGAGCGAGAGAAATGGCAATAGAGGGCACGACAGGGAGGGAGAGGGAGATATGATGGATGATATTTCATGTTACTTTAAAGACGATTGGGAAACTCGTGTGATCTTGAGTTGTACGCTGTTCGTATGAGGCATTCATTTGTCAAATATTCACTCGATCTCTTTCACGTTCTCGATTTTTTTCTGCCATTGTTTCATGTTTATTGTTTCCGGAGAACCCTTTTTTTCAGTATTTTTTCAACGAGCCCATACAAAATCTTGATAGCGATAGAAATTGAAAATAACGCGTTGATTAATTATATTTATTTATATTCGAGGTAAACCCGAGGGTTATTTGAGGAAAAAAATGTAAATGAAAAATATCGCGGAAACGTTTATAATTATAACGGATACAATAATTATTACAATTACTATCCGTATATGTATAATATAAAAATTGTCACGAATTCGTATAATTTTGATATAAAAATTGATTCCTTACAATGTGTGACAATTTTTCTGAGATATTATTTATACAATGGTAAAATTCGGCCAATACATTCACCGATTGGTAGCAGGATTTTTCTTTTAATTGTAATTATTTATCAACATATTTAAAATCGAAGCGATTTTTCGATTTGCTTTCCACGTTGGCGATACAACAATTTTTATATTATATACGTATACATAGTAATTACAATCATTTTTTTATGCCCACAAAAACAAGTGGTTTTTTTTCAACATTTCGTTTTTTTTTTCAACACTTTTCTGCAAACGCCTCTCTGATTTATCTCAAAATAACGGAGTTTTCAATGATCCTTCCCAAGAAGGTTGTCTTTCAATATTTCCGTCATGCCGTTAATGAAACGCGATCGTCATAAAATGCCTCGTACAAATAGGTATTCGTTGAAAAAATACGAAACCGCACATCCTCACTTCTGCATTTACATTCGTTCGTCTTTAACCCCTTCCCGTGCTATTTAGCGCGACGAAACTTGGGCCCAAGTGTTCGTGATGTTTACGTTTGGCCCGACAATATATTCACGAGCCTGGTTCATCATATTCGTGCTTGGGCCAAAATTTTCATCACGAGTCAGACTCGTCAAAGCACGAGAAGCTGTTAATATTGTCCAGTATTAATGCAATCGGAAATCGTCTCAAGAGAATCACAAAAATATACAAATATCGAAAAACCATCCTTACAATGGCTAATCGATGTGAGACGAAAATACCGAATTCGAGGAGAACGTATCACAGATAGACCGTACATAACGAAGATTTACGCGGGTTTCCTCCAATCAATTTTTCAATTATTTCAATCTCTTGATGCGAGCGACGAAAACAAACAAAAAAACATTAACCCCGAGCGTCCGATACTTAGGTACATGGTTCCAATTAATTCGACAAAACAGAACTTGGGAAGCGTGCGAGAGAGAAGCAAAGTAGCCCAACGGGCAGTTTCAATATTGTTTTCGCTTTTGTTTTTCGTTAACGCGTATTAGCGTCGCTCGAACGAAACCGACAATTATTGTACGTACGAATGAACGAGTGTATGTGTGTGGGTGCATGTGCGCGCGCTAAACTAGTACAATTAGCTTAATTATTTTCTTTCCCAATCGATGAAACGTCGATTGTCTATTCTCGTTTCTATTAGCACCCCCTTGTTTCCTCTCTTTGTCCCTCTATTCAATTTTTGTTATTTTTTTCTTTTTTCGATCCTCGTATAAAATATTTTTTATACGAGAGATCCAAGTGATATATCGAGACCCAGAACCGAGGAACGAACACTGCCAAACTCCTTATTTATACATTGTACACTAACGAAATTGTTAGCTTATTACCCCGAAGAGCTAAGATCCATTCCCTCACCTCTCTCGATCATCCATCAATTTTCATCCCTCTCGCCCTCCCGCCTCTATTTCTCGTTATAACCTCTCCAACTTTTCTTTTTTTTGTTTTGCTCTTCATTCGCGGGATTGCGAACCCCCGGAAATCTCGTTGTCGACTCTGTACGATGTACTCGCGACCATGCGTCATTTTTGGCACGATCGAAAATTTCGCAGTACATGTGTATGTGTATGTGTGTGAGCGTGCGCGCGTGCGTAAGGTCGTATATCGTCGCCTGCGATTATCGTCATGACTGAAATAAAAAAAAAACGCGATTTTTAAGAATTATAGACTGGATTTTTTTTTCTCGATCGTCCAACGCGCCGGCGGAAGAAATTGAGTGAAACTAGAACGATATTTGCGAATTACTGCCAGTACCGTATGTAAATATTTCCGTGGTTTTTCTTACGTTTTACTTTTTTTTTAAGTACACAAGTATGTAATATCGATACGATAATCATAGCTGTTAAAGGACATACATATGAGTACGTACGGGTATGCACTAGTACACCGTCTTAACGTTTCGTAAAATGGTGCACTTTTTGGTATCGTTTTCGTTATTGAAAGACGAAAGAAAATATCGGTTGCTTCTCTTTTTATTCATTTTTTCACCGGGAAAAGGTCTCAGTCGTTTTATTCATTTTTCCATCGATTCGCCGTATGAGAAATTACTGCGGTTATTTATTCTAACAGAAAATTGACAGGTGCAAGATTTATCATCAAACAGGCGCGGAAAAAAGATTTGTTTTGCAATTTTTTCTCGCGGATATTAAACTCACGAGTTTCAATCCGTTTTTTGAAAATTGATTTTGAAAATCCGTGAAATCGAAATTTAAATATTGGAAGGGGCAACAAAATGCTAATGGGTGTTTGGAAAAATAAATGATTAATTGGGTTTGACAGGTTTGAGGGAAAGATCTTCCGATTTGTTTATCGGTGACGAACCGGTGTCACAAACGTGTGCATACGTGTACGTACGACAGTGACAAAATGTCGAAAGACCTTACAATTGCGAGGGAGAGTGAGTACCGCGAGCGAGAAAAAAAAGTAGCGCCCGTGGATGAGTGCTGAAAAATTTAGACGGCCCGGAGGCTCGGAGCGCTTCCATGCACAGTTGAGTCTGCTCGGCGAAGCTTCGTCACTGCCCACCGAAAATATTCCAAAAAAAAAAAAAAAAACAAAAACGAAAATGGAAAGAGCAAAGAAAACCTCCATCTGTTCCTCGAATTGTACTCTTCGTTGTTAGCTTTGTGCGTTGAACGTTATCATTCTCATTCTACGTTTCGTTCGATTCTTACGAATATAATATAATTTAATACGAATCAAGTATACGAAAAATTGGGAAAAAAATTGCGACTTGCGAGACGATCTCTGATGAACGTTCAATCGAATTATTCGCGATAAAACATACGCATCTATGAACATTTTAAAAATTCTTCCTTCCTACGTTCGAGCTCTCGAAAAAAGCTCGAGGCTATAATGAAGAAGAAAATAAAAAGAAATAAACGTTTGTAACATTAATTCGACAGCGGTGGATATTGTCGCATTTTTTTCCTCTCTTTTCTCCAATCTCTCGGCCTTCATTTTTATATAGCACGCTCTTATGTGGCTAAAAAAGTTTCAATCGTTCGTCCCCAATTTTTCAGTCACTAATGATTGCAAAGAATATACGGGACGATGAATTACAAGAAAGAAAAAAAAACCGCTGTTATCGTTTTTTTGCGCGAGACTTCGGTAACTACCTCGGTAAAACTTGACCAACTTGACTGAACAAAGTGCGAACGATTGATGAAAAAAATCTTTGGCAATTATCCTTTTTTTAAACTGAGATATCGAAACCTCGTCAATACAATGAAATCAGAGTCGAAGAAAACGTTGAAAAATCAGCGTCTAGACCCAGACTTTTGTTATTTTCGAAAGATCTTGTTTTTTTCAGCTTAAATATGAACAATCAATTTTTACGGTGACTATCAATTGTTGCTATCGTCGATCTTGTTCCTACGCGATGAGTGTAATTATTTTATTCAAATTATTTAACGAAAAAGAATAGAAAAAAAGCTGCTCTGAAGATTCAATGAACTTTGACTCATTACGGCTATTGTGGAACGGTTAATTCTTTTCTCCGTTAGTCAAATATTAACCCTTTGTAGACCAAGATCATGAAATTTTTAATTACTTTGGAATATGATAGGTTTAAACAAATAAAAAAACACGCATTTCTCAAAAATTCAAAAATATTTATTATTTTTTATTTATTTGGCATTTTAGGGAGTGTAACATTACTGCAACATTGAGTGAAACTAAAAGAAAAAAT
>JAPYZI010003096.1:0-19385 GCA_030523105.1 Ophioninae sp. A BG-2022a | reverse complement strand
GGGCCGAAAACCGTTCGGGTAACAGGATGTGTTCGTGCGCGGACGGAAGTGCACCGATACATTCCGTTATTTAGCCCTCGACGTTGCTCTCTGCTTCCAATTTTATTTTCCCCTTTTTTTCCCTTTTGTTTTTTTTTTTTTTTTATTTTTCTATTATTTCATTTTTTATTTTTATTTTTTGGTTATACCGCAGCTTCTCGCTGCGGCATAACGCGTACACGTTCGCGCGCACCTGAAGTGTGTAACGTATTTTAAATTCTGGAATATCGCCGTTCATGGTGCACTCACGAAGTCTGGTAACGCCACGGTCGCGCGAACGAGAGAGTTAGCCAGCGATGAGAATTTAAGTGCATCGATATCTGGAGGGAATAGTCATCGCGCGAAATTTCTCCACTTTGCATCTCTCGATTCGATACGTTCGGACCCCGGAAAACGATTTTACCCGAAATTTATCGAATTGGCTCGTTCGACTATGAAATACGTTGAAATTGCCAAGGAAATTGGATTTATTTATCGCCAATGATGATCTTGGAACATTGAGAACGACGTGTTTTCGGTCGATTCCCGAAAACTCGGGACTGCAAACCCGAAAGGGATTGGGTTTTTGAAATTGCAGTCCTCTCGAACGATCTTCTTGCACTTTTTGAAAAATGTTGTCTATTTTTTTTTGTTTTTTCGTTTTGGAGTATACGGATTTTTGATTTGGCGAAAATTGAGCAAAATTTTCTATTTGGGAGTTTATCAGTGCTCGGTTTTTTATGTATCGTTGAATCGATTTTTTCGAAACGTATGATCGACTTTTGCCAACCTCAAAATAGTGTATTTTTTTTTTTATAAAAGTGGGTATCCTACGGTTTTCCAAAACGATGGATGTAAATCTAAAAATGGATTTTGGAAATCCGAGAATTGCGAATTCATATTAAAAAAAAAGGTTAGTTCTGGGCGTAAATACTATGGTTACGGAATTGAATTAAATTTAATTCAATTTAATATAATTTTAGATTTAATTCAACTTTAGTGAATTGAATTCAATCTAATTTAATCAAATTTTAGCTTCAATTCAATTTCAGTCGACGCAATTTAATTTAATTCAATATGATTTTAGCTTTCATTCAACTTGAGTTAATTAAATTAAATTAAATTCAATTTAATCGGATTAAAGCTTAAATACAAATAGAATTGAACAAAATCCTAGATATGTTTAAAAATATTTTTGGCTTCGCGAAAGTGGCACGAGATCATCGATTTTCCTATACCCTTAAGGGGTTAATCCAAGAAACAAACGGTTCTATATATTTTCGATTTCACGCTGGCCAGACTTTCGATCGAAGTATCTACCAAAACAGACCGAGGTCTCAGAAGTATTCCGCTACCTGGTTCCCGTCACCCCTCCGAGTAATATATCGAGGCCACGCGCAACGATGCTTAACTCGAAGCATCCAGGTAGATCCGGAAGGCAAACCGCCTGTCCATCAGTGCCAGTTTTTTTTCTTTTTTTTTTTTGCACAGTGTTATTTTTCCCCGATCGGAAAGCCCGCGATTGTGTGAGCTTTACGATTTCACGTGGTCCGGGGATGTTTGACAATGAACGCGTCCGTACAAATGCGTTTTCGTGGCCAAACGTGAAATGGCTTTTTCGGTGGAGTACTTACAAATTGATTCCATCGTAGCCAGCGCCTATTCCAATGTGGTCGACACCGGCGACATTTCGCACATGGTTGATATGCTCTGCAACGAAAAATCAACGATTCTTCATGATTGGATGAATAAATCGAAGGTGGAGGAAGAAATAACAATTTCGCCCTCGTAGATTTTACTGTTCTGACTTTGGAAAAATATTAATTTGGTTTTTTAAAAAAGGGGGTTGACGATTGATCACTTTTGGCCAATCAGAAAAAATTGAATTTTTTGTTGTTGTTGTGATTTTAAACTTTACAATTACATTTAGACAAATGTAAGTTTTGAGATTATTTAAAATTGTAATTTTTGAGGTTCCTTTAAAGCGTGTACTTTAAGTTTATTGTAAAGTGTGAACTTTGAATTTACTTTACAATTTTGAGGTTAGTTTAAAGTATAAACGTTCAGTTTACTTTAAAATGTGAACTTTAAGTTTACTTTGAAGTGTTATTTTTAAGGTTAGTGGGAAATTTGAACTTTGAGGTTAGTTTAAAATGGAAACGTCAAATTTGCTTTAAAATGTGAACTTTAAGTTTACTTTGAAGTGTTATTTTTAAGGTTAGTGTTAAATTTTAACTCTGAGGTTAGTTTGAAATGTGAACTTCAATGATAAAGGTGCTATCGCATTTTCAATTCTCGTGGAGGTCTCATTTCGAAATTCCTTGTTAATTCACGGCTCTTGGGTGATCGATCCAAACGCCTCTCACTGTAATTCGGCTAATGAAACAACCGCGTAGAATTGCAAAGGCGAAATTGCCTCGGTCATCGTTGTTGGTTATGCCGCGAATGCGGGTGATTCAGGCTTCGCACCGTATCCCCGTTTCCCCAATATGATCTCCACGATTGAACGCGGCAATTAAAACTATCCCTGGATTTCACCAGGATTCCGAGCGTTTCGCCAAAATGGATATGTTTGATTTTTTTCTTGTTTTTTTTGTTCTGTTTTTTTTTTTTTGGCTACCGTTGTTTCACGCGCTGTTGTTTGTTGGTTCGATTATTGAAATTACGTTCGATAAATCCGGATGTCATTTGAATGAGCACAGCGCTTATTGGATTACGTGGAATTATTGTAGGCGGCTTATTGATTTTATTTTTCGTGCTCCAGAATTCTCGCTCGAAAATTCAACCAAGTTTCTCTTCATAGTTTTTTAAACCGCATTTTTCGAATGTTGCGAAATATTTTTTATATATTTAAGACACGATTCTGCTTTGAAACTAAAAAAATTGATTTTCGTTTTTTTTACATTTTTGTAAATTTCAGCCGAAAGTCGAAAGCCGTTTTGAGAAATTATTCCAGAATATTATCTTTTTTTTTTTTGGCAAAATGCAGCACCGAAACGGGCAATTTTTTTTTCTTCCTTTTGTTTTTCACTCTTATTTTGTTATTTTTGCATGCACGTTAAAAATTCTCGTCCAGTCGATTGCTAGTGACAAACGGAAAAATATAAAATTTTTATATTGAATATATAATTGAACATAAAAATTCCAAAAAAGGCGCTGTATTCAAATTCCTGTTTTTGTACGTTAAAAGTGTATAAAAGAAATAATACAAAATTATTCGATATTTTTCAGAAGTATATTTATCGAGCCTATCATATTCTACATCAATACCTTTAATCATAATCTCATAAAAAGAAATTCGCAAAAATTCATACACTTTCTCATAAGAATTGAAAAGAATGAATGAATGATTTTCGTAAGGAATATTCGTGCAGATAAAGTCGTTCGTTAATTGTAATTTATACGATTCGCGATGAAACAGTGTTGCGTGAATTATTTCGGAAATGGGCAAACGTCTCCTCAAAGGATAAGATGTTTTTTTTCTTAGATTGTTCGTCTTTGGGTTTCTAGCTGGAAAGGCAATTGCCATGCTTCATCCGGGATTCGAAGTTTTTCCCGAGCTATAGTCAGGGATAAATTATTCAACGCTCGTTCGCGGATACCTCTGTGAAATCTCGCCGCGAAAGGGATAACCGAGTGGGATTAATGAAAACGACACGCGTTTGAGTTAGAAATTAGTGTGTACGCAAAGTTTTGGATGGGCCTTGAGAGTCACGGGTTTTGGGTGGAGTAAAATATATTCCGTAGACGATCGTAACTTTAGCTACTAATGATCATCGTTGATTAGGCGGTTTCCAACCGGACGTAATAAACGGACCACCGTTCGAGCTTTCATTTATGTATGCAATCGATATCCACCCTAATTTAATAATCATCAAATACCAACGACGTACCAGGTAGCAATCCGTGCAAAATACCTCAACCTAGCCCGATGGTATTTCAACAATTCTTCATGTCCGCAAACGGTAAAACCTCAAAACCGAAATCACTGCCTGATATTGGAAATCGATTTATCGAGAGTGCATATTTTTTCCTCAATTTCCATCATAATTATCGATACCGAAGAAATAATTACCAGCTACATCGTGGAGGGTCGATTTCTCTCCGCAACTTATGAAATGAGGATAGAAAGACACCATTACGATACCACCAGATTGAGCCTGCAACAAAAACCGATTAATTATTTCAACATCTTCCCTACGTGTTTTACAGTCTCGAAAAATAACTTCCGCTTCGTTCTTTTTTAACTCTATGGTTTTTCCAAGCCTCGAACGAAACTTTTCTCGAATTGAGCGTCGAATTAGCCACACGCTAGGAATCACAAATTTTACAGGACCGGCAATTGGTCACAATGCAAATCGGACTGTTAAATACTTTCTGAATATTTTTTTAACGTTTATAAATATTTTCATAGCTCAAAGTTATTTTGTAAAGTGACAGAAATGTGGTTAAGGCTTATTATACAGACGTTATACAGACACTTTTATACTTGTTCATCACATATACAAATTTGGTCTTATTAAACTTACATTTTTTTTACCGAAGCAAATTTTGAAAGTTTCTTTCAAGTTTTCAAAGACTTTTCAATCTTTTTCAACGTTCCAAAGATTTTTTTTCATATTTTCAAAGATTTATCAATATTTTTATAAGTTTTCAAACTTTTTCGACATTCTATTGAGCATTCAATTGATCTTTAAAAACAAATAAAAAAACGTGAAAAATATTCGGCTGCATTTTGGCTAATTGAATCAAATATTGCTGCACTTATTTACAAAAAAAAAAGAAAACAGACGGGGTTCTGGGATTGCAGTTTTATAAGCTTACAATTAAAAGTTGATCGGTGTGTTCTCAAACGTAGAAAAATATTTTTACAAGTTTACTTATCATCGGTAATCAACAATTCCAGCGCAGACAAGATTTTCTCGAAATTCCAATAAAAAAAATTACTGAAGGACGAAAATTGTCCAAATAACGTCACATTGATTATTCAATACCATCGTAGCGAACGATTTCCCAGTATTTCTAAACACTCCCCCTCATAGCCTAGAGAAAGCGTTGCAAAAGTGATGTTTCATATACGAAATGAAATATGAAATTCTTACGAAAATGTTGAAGATTCCGTGTTAGATTTTCCGGAATCTTGAATCGGTCTAATCAAAATATCTTTTTTCACCAAATTGAAACATTACCTTACGGTTTATGTTTTTTCCGGTGTATTATTTCAACGTTTTTTTTTTTTCGAGAGTATTTCGATAACGTCGTAACGTATATCGGATACTTACGAGGAGTCGAAGAGCGTGGTCTGGCACGTTTCTCGACGAGTTGCAGAGGGCGTGTGCGCTACTGTGACTGAATATGACGGGGGCTCTCGAGGTGCTCATTGCGTCGAGCATCGTCGGTACCGAGACGTGCGAGAGATCGACCATCATTCCCAGCCTGTTCATCTCAAGCACGACGCTCTGAAGTAGAAAAATCAGTCGCAGGATGTTCGCGGTGGTTTCCCTTTGGTGCACGTTTCGCTCGAAAAACGTATACGACTGAATCGTACGTTTGAAAATAATAATAATGATAATAATAATATAAAAAATAAAACGAAAACTAGCTCTAGCGACGCAATAAGTAGTTTAAGGCTTAAGCTTGGATGAGCAAGATTGGAGGGTGACGTCGGAACGCGAATTGAAGAAAAAAAAAAGGTTTGAGTATGGAGACAAGCCTTGGGACACTGACACTTATTGCCTCAGCTGGAAAATTGCTCGAGCGGTCTTTTTTTGTTTGTTTCAACAACAAAACTGGTGGAACGCGTGCAAAGGAACTATAGGAAAGGAACATTTGGGTCGATTCACTCCCTGAATTTCAATGTGTCTCGCGTCGTTGTCATCCGGAATCTCCGGGTACGCGAGCACAAAACTCTGAATATTTCAGCTCGTCACTGGGAATAAGAATTCGATTCTGGCTTTTCCTTCGAAAGAACCCAGCGTTTTATTCGAATTCAAAGTTAAGAAAATATTCGATCGTGGCGCAGCTGAGTAAATCCCTGACGGTACACATATGACGCGTTTACTTTGTCCGATGATGATGACGCAACGTTGCGTGGTAGGTTGTCGTCCACCTTTTTGTCGAAAACAATGTTCAACGAATTCGTCTTGTTTTAATCCCAAAACGGTGTTAAAATACATTTTTGTTCGCTCTACTGTAAACCGTACCAACTGGCATCGACACTCGTTTATTCGAAACATATTAAATTTTCAAATAGAAATATCCACAAGCCAAGACTTGACCGAGATCAAAATGACCAAACGACTACAATGAGGCATTGCTCAGTTCTTGATTGTTTGTCACTATCTAACTAGATGGCACTGTTTAGTAATATTCAGCCAAAAAGCAAGCAGCGAAATATCCTTATTTACATCTGGAATATTATTATTTCATTGAATTATTATTCGTTTGCAGCTTTAGCGTAGATATTTTCGCGATCTTCGAAATCGTGCCAATATTTCGAAAACTCTTTTACTAAAGTCACGATTGGTTATGCCGAAAATCATCATGGGCTGGCCTGTCAACAGCCAGCAATATTATCTTCAGTTTTTAGGACACCCAGTATATACGTAGCTCGTAACCAATCCAGACACGACATTTAACTCTTCGAGTGGATACTGGGTCATTTTGATCAAGTTTGAGTGAACGTTTTGGCATTTAATATTCATTTTTGTCGAAAAATAAATTTAGGGCCATAAAATATGGATCATTTACTACAAAAAACGTTTTTACAAAGGGAACAAAAAAATGCATATTTACCGAAATACAGCAAATTTGAAAAATGTCATAAGTCAGATTGGCCCAACATGCAATTACAAGTTGGTGGCGAAAGTGTGCACTCGAATGATTAAAAAAGTAATATCCCAAATCGCACATGCCTAATTTCCTACGAATAACTCGAGTGTTAAGTCCATACAAAGAAGACCTTATCCGTAGAATCGAATCTTTGAGATTCGATCCTGGGTATGACCCGGATCACTTGATCAGCTGTTGCAGCTCGGTATCCACCGTGAACGTAAAACAGGAAACCATGTCAAACGGGGAAGATTCGAAACACAGATTTTCGTCTATTGCGATAGAGAGAGAGAGAGAGAGAGAGAGGTTTGTCGAGGCGAAGAGCACAGGGGGAAGGTGCAATAGGGATGAATAAGAGTGGTGGAAGAGTGCCGGAAAAGTCCAGTTTGGTACGCGAGTGACACGGAAAAGGATGATAAAAAGGACGGCCAGTAGGGCAAACCGAGCTGAGCTGGCTCTTCCCATTATTCGAGCAATTTATTTCGCTGAGGTAGGTCCGGGAATCAAAGAAAGAAAGCAAGGGAAAGCGAGGTTTGGGAGGGGGGGAGAGATGGGGAAGAGGGTACTGGGGGGAATTCGAAGAGATTCGTACAGAGATGGAAAAATGTGGAGTGGGATGCTGTATAACATTGTTTGCCGCAGTCCCCTTGGCCCTACCCTAGTACGGTCGTTGATACCGAAAACTCATCTGTATACGCGTTAGCGATAGACAACCCAGGAACGATCGTTGAAGCTTGCTATTGTACTACGAATTCCTTTTTTTTCTCTTTTCCTTCCTTTTCTTTTTTTGTCGATCTCGTGCCAACCGTCAATTCTCGTGAAATACAGAAAGAAGAAAGAGGACGAGACAAAAGGGAAACAATAGAACACGGGAGTGAGTTTCGGTATAAAGGATAGAGAGAGAGAGAAGGGGGGGGGGTAGGGTAGGAAGTGAGGAATACGGAAGATTGAAAAGTGGGAACAGATCGTATTGGGCACGTTCGTGTCGCTTTCGCATCAAGGCCCTTTGGCCCACCCCGTGAATCTTTACCGTCGCTGTAGACGCTGCTCATAATTTTGATACAAACCCTCCCAGAGGCGCGAACTTGACGACGCAGGGGACCTCGTGGCAGATATGGGTAAAAGCAACTCGCCCTGTCAGCCACCTAATTAGAAGCAAAGTTTTCGGTAAGCGGCCAACAGATGGTCTCAAAGGTTTTCGTCCCATCCCCAAAAAGTACTTTCCAAGTAGTTAGACGTGGCAGCAGGCGCTCACGAAGTAGCCGGACCGAGGCGACCGTAATTCTGTACAGCGTACACTTGAATCTATACCTGTTTACACCCTTCGCATAAGACACTTCGGACCGAACGGCTGTCACTTCGTTCCTTCCATATCCGGGTATTAAAAACCATCCTGTGTCTTTCAACCACCCCAAATACACAATCTTTGGTGACCATGGATGAACAGTGTTCCGGTTACACCGAGCTGTCTTCAAAGTTGAAAAATTGTTTGATTCTGTATTTAGAACGAACTATAGACCGGAGCTTCGTTTTCCTACGGTTTTGTCTGGTATTTCAAATTTATTTCGTTTGCTCGGGCTTCACTATATGCTGATTAGCAGAGCCACGTGTTTTTCACATAGAACTTTTACCAATCAATGATGGTACGAAGCTGAAGTTACATTTTCTTGAAAATCTTCTGCCCATGTTCCAACCATTATCAGGCTTTCAAATTCCTCGTTTCGCGAAAACCGTTTCTTCCTACAACCTAGTTACGTAACGAGTGAGTCATTGCGTTTGAATAAAAAGTGATAATGTTACCAGGAAAGTGACAATATTATTGTCTTTTTGGTCTTTCAACTGTGCCTTCACAAATGTTACGAGCAAAGCTACCAGCGATCGTTAGAACGATCTCGACTCTCGCTGATGGCCTCTTGAGACGACCGATTATCCACAGAACCACATTGCTTCCAGAATCGTTTCGACGTTCGTCACAATTATCTCTTCGCTATGTCAGGTCGCTACGTTTCTTACGGGAAAATACCCAAAAGACCAATTCTCATTGTTGTTGCTGGTACGGAAGGATTTTCTCGGAACGTTTTCACCGTCACCATGATCTCCTTGCCCCCGGCATTATCGTGTTTAATCCGTGCACTTGAAACGCGTTCCGCGTGTAGACGATCCTCCGGCAATGTTCATGGAGGGTCGGTTAAACCGAGATGAGGGCAGTAACCAGAAGTGAGAGTACGAGAGCCTCGAAAGAGGTTCGCTTGGGCGGGGGATTCTAGGGCGGCGTTTCCAGCAATTATTGCCCTCTCATCCACGTGCTCAAGGAAATCGAGAGCGAGAACTGGCAAACCTGAGCTTGTTATTTGCTCAATCAAAAAAGCCACCCCTCTCGGTAACAAAAAAAAAATCCCACGGAAATTCCGTGAATTCGCGTGGAATGAAAATAAGCTCTAATGGGGTATAACTAGATTTGCAAATGCTATTTGACGTGACAGAAGCTGTATCTTATCATTGTTATTTGCAAAATTTTTTTTGCTGTAATCTTCAACCCTCCAAAGTGATCTTTATTAAAAGCTTAGGTGTTCTGAACTTATAGCCAATAGAGCCAATAGCAATTTCAATGGTTTTCTTAAAAATAAAAACAACCGATATGCAACACAACGTTGCACTTTGGGCTTCAGCCCTCGAAGTATCATTTCCCAAAAATGCTGAATCTCGTGATTCTTCATTTTAATGGTTTTACTTGATGAATGACGGATTATCATACAAATTGACACTCTATATTCTACCTCTCTGGAGAAAAGATTATTCCAAAATTTTGAGTAACTGCTTACGTAACAAGGAAATTTGACTATCGAAATTTCGAGTAATTATCTCGAGTAGATTGAGCTCTGCGTTGATGAGCCAATTGGTCAGTAAAGACACGTTTTTTTAAATGGATTTTCAATGTTCGTCACTTTCCTAGCTTATCCAGGTATCTAAAAAAGCGTCACCGGAAGTGCAAAAGAAAATTGTTTTGGCGTAGTAGCTTTTAAATTCATCAAATCCCATCGAGGTTGTGTTCATAAAGATATTATTTTTGCCACAGTGGGAACAAAGATTGGACGTTTTCGCAAATGAGAGAAGGTACGTCGAGAGCCGGGAAAACGCAGTTCTCGTCACAACTAACGAAATGAAAAAGAGATGAAAACGGAAAGACAGGACTGGGTAAAGTTTGGCGGTTCGCGGAGTACTCTCAAGGGCCGGGGTAAAAAAAAGAAAAAAAAATAGACATACATCCAACTTAGGGGTTTTGTATGTTACGTGTGCACAATATACATCTCCACTTACACGTGCGCATAAAAGTTGAACCCTCTGGCGGATAACTACCGCTCGCGCATATTCGAGTAGAATATCTCGCGTTTCTCCCTCACTTCCGTTCCACGTCTGCTTATATTACGTTTAAGTATTTACAGAGTCCCCCAGCGTCTCTTGTGAATTTCGTCGTTCTCTCGACGACCCGAACAACCCAAAAATATTCCGGTGAAATGAAGGGAGGGGGAAGAGGGCCCGTTTCAAGAAAATCGAAGAAAGCTCTTCCGGCGTTTTCAGGGGAGGAAACGCACAAGAGCTTTCCCACGCTATTCCGTTAACTGCTGAAGACAGTAAGGGAACTTTTCACTCGGAGTTTGGGTCGTAAAGGTAGTTACAAGGGAATAGAATGAAAAATAAAAATTTTCGAAGTATGAGAATAGCGATACGTACGTTAAGGGTAAACAATGATTGAGTTAATGTTTAAAAGCTCACCTTGCCGAAGTTTGAGAGTCCACCAACGTGAGGCACTTGACCAGGCTCGTCCGCCGTGCTGCAGTCTGCCCTAACGAACCAACAAGTCAATAACTCAATAGTGACGATTCAACGAACTACCCTCAGCTCTGGTATACACCTATAGACGCTTCGCTATGACAAAAAAAAACAACAAAATTCACGTGTAACCCAAACAAGGGTGATTCTAGGATAGGTCGCGTGGTCAGTCCGAGATATCCAGTTCTATAATTTTCTCATTCGATTTTTCATAGCCCAAACGTGGACGTGTCGGTATTTAACAATACAGTAAGGTGTCTCTTATTTTTCGAAATCACTACTTTTCTACGCAACTGCCCAGATTTCAGCGTAAAGTACCCCCAAAATGAACATCGATTCGTTCCAAGCACTCTGATCAAGGGAACATCTGAAAAGTCCAACCTAATAAAGTCACTTGCGTCAATATTAAAGGATAGAAACGATTTAGTTGGAAGTAGTAAAAGTAGGGCTCATTTAAGGGATACTCCGGAGTACAGCAATAACGTGATTTACGCGACAATTAGTCCGGGCTGCAATGCGATGTGCGAACAAGGCCTGGTATATTCTCCGCCCGTACAGAGGCCAAGCATTCTCTCTTCCTCTCTCCTCTCTCCCCGTTAAATTGGTCTCCCGTTCTCTCCAGCGATTAGCACTTGATCGTTACGAAAGGCCTAGGCCCCTATGGGGGCGTAATATGATTGATGTTACGTTGCCTGCCATTTATTTTTGGAAGCGTAATATCGGCTACGTGCCCCATCATTCCGAGGCTGCTTCATGAATCCCGTCAGTTATCCACGAGCCGTTATCTTCTAGAGAGCTAATTGTCTGGTACAACGGGAGTTGAAGGGATTGACTTTCATCGAGCTCTAACTGAAGCTCTAACTTCACTGTCAACCTTTCACGGTAGGTCTGTACAGAAGGCAAATTAACCCCAATGACGAACGAAGTACTACGTTACATCAATCGATCAACCGATCAATCGATTATTTATCTTTCTCCCATCTATTGGAACGATGATTTCGTTCGGAATATGCAAGGAGCAATCTGGCCAACCGATTACCATAAAACGTCAACCAATGAAAAACCGTAATATCACCGCCTTCCAGCTTCTGGCATAGTGCCAAAGCATCGAAAACGTTTACAGAACACAAGCACAGGAGACACGCCTGAGGACTTTCTCTACGCCGTAATACCGATATTAAGCGACGGTAATCCGCTCGAGATATCCTTCCCCCCTTTCCCCATTCCGCGCCTTATCCACCATTCAACAATGGTACGGGCAAAATGATAACGAATATTCGTTCGATCGGTTTGAAAAATGATTTCGAACGATCCCAACAGCTGTCATTTGGCCGGATGTCCGCGTAAGATTTTTCTTGTTTCGGTCAAAGTATTTGTTTATAATTTTGCTTGTCCATCTTTCGTTTGATTCTAAGGCTTGACAACAGTTACTTTATTTTTACTGTTTGTAACCGTGACGTTAGGTTTTTCATTTCCGGTTTGAATTAAGGTTTTTCATTTCCGGTTTGGATTCAGGTTTTTCATTTCAGGTTTGAATTCAAGTTTTTCATTTCAAGAAACATTTTTTGTTGTTTTTACTTTTAGTTAAATCTAGGTTACTTAGTCTCAAAACTGGATAACACGTAATCTGAAAATCCCCACCAGGAAATAATAGAGTTGTTGTTTCAACTGTATTCTTTATTTTTACTTGGAAAGCTGGAATTATGATGAGAGAATTGAAAAGTTGGACAAGTCCGAGCAATTGAGAGTGAAAAAAAGTTCGCACGGTAACTGCATACTGGTAATACATATTTTGATGTATTAGGGTTGTATTAATCGGCGTTTATCGAAAGTCGAAAAATAAGAATAATCCGAGTCCGTTCAATTTTTCATCAGGCGAATGTTCAACGTCGCGTACTCACCAAGGTGTATTGCATGTATGAGTGAGGGTTAAATATCTCGTTCCAAGGGCGTACAGCATTCTCAAAACTGGAAGACTGGCACCAACCGCATGACCACCTTCGACCCCGATCAGACTGGCTAACCTACCCTCCTTGTGGGCCTTCTCGATACCTAAAAACAAACAAAAAAGCGAACGGTTCTTTCCTGTTTTTTTTTTTTTTTCGATTAGGTCAACAGGAATGATGGCGAGTTTTTCACCCGAGGTATACGGATTTCGTTGACGGATTATTTTCGCCGGTCCCGCATAAGACATTCCTCTTTCAATATTTCATCTTTCGAGAGCATTTCCTCGTAATGCACACGCTTTGGCTGGCACTTGAGAGAAGCTCTCGCTAACACCAACCGCCCCCTTTCCACCTTGCTGTTCTCCGTCTGAAACTATCCGGCGTCTGCGAGCTCTCGGAGAATGTGGAGAATGTCGCTCGACCCATCTCCGGCATCCCTACCGCCCATCCAAACCCTCTCGTTTTCTTCCCAGTCGGTGTCGTCGACGAGTGGGTACACTTGAAAGTGAGGATTGAACGCTACCCGTGCGAAGCATTGGCATGCGAGTTGTTGGATTTCGCGAACACCCTGGGAAAGCTCTTTTCGAATTCTGCTTCGAACCCCACTTCTCCTGCTTCCTCTTCCCACCCACGTATCTTCTTTTCAACCGATTTTTTTTTGTCGTTCCCTCTTCAACCCCTACCTTTATTTCGTGGCTCGTGTTTGCCCTCTTAAAATGGTGATATCCCGGCGTTTCGCGTCGCGAATTGCGTTCCGTGCAAAAGGATTTTTCGCAAGCGAAGTTGACGCCGACGATTCGTATTCTTTGAACGACGTAGACATTTTGTATCAGGCCTGGAATGATGTTTTCGATATATCACGACTATCCCGTATTATTCAGAGAGGTGGCGACCCTCCTGATTCACCCGGTATTCATTTATCATCGTTCCGTTATAACTGAACTCCCTCGTCTGTTTCGCTGAGTTATTTAGAACCTTCAACCCAGGTCAGCGTCCAGTTCGACGCCTCATAAATAATACCTTTTCGATCCTCCGATTTCTACCTCTACCTATGGAAATCCATTTTCTATGCCGCTCGTTTATTTTTGGCGTTCCCTTGTCCAAATTACCAGTCGCTTTCAACATTTTGGAGACACTCGATCCGCGTCACCTTTTCAATCTTTGCCGCTTGATCGATCGATCGATCAAACGTTTTTCCTGTAATCGGTGATCTCGACTTTTTCGTTCTGTTCGAGGTAACGTGGACTATCAGTTTTTGCGGTTTGACGGTTGTTTTCTCACTTCTTTGTTGTCTCTTTAATTTTAACGATTTTTATTCGTACTTATGATGTTTATTTACAATTTTATTCATCGTTACAACCAATCTCATCAAACCCAAAGTTTCGTCTCGTTCATTGCCTACTTAACATCATTTTCAAAACAGTCGTTACGAATTTTATTTTTTAATTTGTCACTGACCCCACTTCATTTTTTCTGATTCTTTTATCCCCCACTTTTTATTAATTAATCAATTTACCATAATGATTATTAATATTACAATAATTACTTCCATAATAATACCATTAATCCAGTAACAGTCTTAAGGGAATAACGAACATTACCAAGTGACATACGAGTGCAAGAGAGATAGTCGAAATGTTTTAAACCGCGATTTCTGACGAATAAAACATTTTTATACAAAATGGTGATCTGGGGGCCTTCGGTGCCATCGTTCCGAATGCACGCAACAAATTTCGTACCGATTGGTTCAGCCCTTCGAAAGAATAGTGGTTTCAAAATTTTCAAGTGGACGGAGGCTTCTCATCGTGATTTCTCAAGGATGAAATATTTTTATAAAAAATTTCAACAAATTTCGTACCGATTGGTTAATCCGGTTGAGAGAACAGTGGTTTTTAAATTTCGAAATGGACGGACGCGTGTTCGGAAAAGGCTTTGTGAAAATTCAATTAACCTTCCAGTACGATGTGCATTTCTTCAGCTACCATTTTAACTACAGAGTACGAAACGAACAACTCTACCTCCCTTTCTCTCTATTTCTTTCTCGTTTTCTTGATCAAGCTTTCTCACTTTCCCATTTATCGGTCTGCCATATGTGCCGGTTCTATTATTCGAAGCACCGTAGCTCGGCATGCTTTACGATTTGGACCATCATTGCTGGCTCTTCGTCTACTTTAGTGCGTACTATATCGCGGTGAGCACTGCATAGATGCGGTGCACAATACGGTATGGCCGCGGTTTCATCGTCGCCGTTGGCCTCACAGTGGTCACAGCCGTTAGTGGTCAGCCGTCGATGCGAAACTCAACCCCGGTATATAGTCGGATGCACGAGCCAGATGCGCATTCGACTCGCGAAGATCGAGACTTCCGGATCGATCGTGGCAACCGGACCTCTGTCGAATCCTCATTTTCTTCCACTCTTTCAACAATTTGGAAAGCATCGTATCCTTTTCAAGATTTCCCATTGTTTTTTCGTTTTTTGTTTTCGGTAGCTGGTAGATTCCAGGTTCAAGATTTCAGCTTCAGTGAAATATAATGGAAACGTTGAATCTTCCAAATGCCAGATGGATTTGGGTGCCCCCAAAAATTGCGGTTAAGCCGGGCCGGCAAATGGGACAGTGGTGGCTCTTGATGATGGATTTCCTCGAATGTTACGGATGTGAACAGCAATTGTACAGATCCTAATGGCTGTGCAATCAGCTGTGTCTGATGGCCATGTTGGCTTTGGATATTCCTGGCAACCGTAGTCATTACACAGCCCGAAAGATCCTAGATCATGCTATCGCCAATAGGGTATTTGCCTCAATGTGTTCATCGTTGGACATTAAATTATTTTCGTTTTCTAATTGTAACCCATCTATTTGTTGGAATTATTACAGGTTAAGGATTTTAATGACTAAATTTTGTATTTTTCTAATGATATTAATCCGTAGTAGTAGGACTTGGACTTTTATATAAAATAAAAATATTGACTACCATCTTTGATTCGCGAATAGTTCACTAAACGTGGAACAATTATCTAGATAAATGTACAAAATAACTGAATTTATATTTACATTTGTCACAATTCCAACGTTTGACTTGTACAGTTACATTGTTGGTTGTTCAATGTTTAATTGTTTTTGTGAACATGTTCACACGTGAGTGAGCACGATTGACAATAGCTAGAATGGACCAACATTTAATTTGCCAATTTTAGGCAAATAAAATTGAAACGCGATAAAATTTGAACATTAATTCAATGTTTCGTCAACTTAAATGTTTTTGGGTTAGATATGTCTCAATAAGCGAAGTTAAAAACATTTATTAGTCAAATTAATAACTAATTAATAATCCAAACTGATCCAATCAAACTCAAAACTTATTTTGAGTACACCTCAAAGTAAAATTCACGAAATTAAGACAAACGCGTCAAAAACTATTGTTTTCGAAAAATAAATGGCCCTCGTACGTATGATCAGGTTACAACTAATTTTAAAAATAGAAATAAAAAGCTACGTTCTCGTTACAACAATTGTGATTTAATTGCCTTGCACATGATATTTTTGATTTAGATTTTTTTCGCTGCGACCGACGTTCGTAATAAGTTTCACCGTTTTTACGGGAAAGCTTCTCCAGTTGATTCTCTCTCTCTCTCTCTCTCCTTCTCTCTTTTTCTCGTTCGAGATTAACACGAGTTTTACGACTGCAGCACGAGCAGCCGAAAGGCTCACGGCTAAGCTCGTTTCACGAGAGGGAAGGGAGAATTGATTCCGCAGTAGTAACAGCTCTCTGTGGTCAGCCGTCGGGCACACACGACCAGAAAGTGGGCGATACGTGGCAGCGATACATGTGACAAAGAGTAAAATTGAAGCTGCACAGCTGAGCGAGGCAATAGATCGTTCAACAGTCTGGCAAACGATCCAAAAAGAGCCTCCGAACTCTTTCATACGGCTTAATTCGTTTCCACATCGGTAGTCTGGATAATCTTAGCTGGCAGGGCTTACAATTAGTGGAATTCGTACCGTCGGCGCTCGTGACGAGGACCATGTTCTGCGGATGCTTGTTCACTAGGCGTCTAATGAGGTCGATCTGCTCGAGGGCCAGCTGTACGGAATCCAGATGTTGCGACGAGCAGGGTACGTAAGCCGACCAAAACTACGAAATTAAAAGTAGTGTCAGTTTCGCAATCGTCAAAAGTACGACAGGTTATCTTTCGGGATTTCTTTGATATTTGAGTCCATTTTGGATGAGCTTCATTATTAGTGAAATCCAAAGTATCAAAAATAGGAAGTAGGAAGACGCGGGATATGGCGAAACGGAAGTTTGGTTTGCCGTAAGCTACGGAACGTCTGCAGATAAGTATGACCAAGTATCACAATCGCCACGAAATTACGTTTGCATACGCTCTTCAGTATCAATTTATGAACGGTACTTTTATGCACAGCGAGCGCTTGTATGCACGATGTATGCATATCACTTGTATGTGTAGTGTATGCGCAGCACTCGTATGCGCGGTGTATGCGCAAACACTTGTTTGTCCAGTGTATGCACAAGCACTTGTATGCACAGTGTATGCGCAAACACTTGTTTGTCTAGTGTATGCACAAACACTTGTAGCACAGTGTATGCGCAAACACTTGTTTGTCCGGTGTATGCACAAGCACTTGTATGCACAGTGTATGCGCAGACACTTGTATGCATGGTGTATGTGCAAACACTTGTTTGTCCAGTGTATGCACAAACACTTGTATGCACAGTGTATGCGCAAACACTTGTTTGTCCAGTGTATGCACAAGCACTTGTATGCACAGTGTATGCGCAAACACTTGTTTGTCCAGTGTATGCACAAACACTTGTACGCACAGTGTATGCGCAAACACTTGCTTGTCCGGTGTATGCACAAGCACTTGTATGCACAGTGTATGCGCAGACACTTGTATGCATCGTGTATGCGCGAACACTTGTATGCACAGTGTATGCGCAAACACTTGTTTGTCCAGTGTATGCACAAGCACTTGTATGCACAGTGTATGCGCAGACACTTGTATGCACGGTGCATGCACAAATACTTGTATTCATTATGTATGCACAGCATTCGTATGCATACGGCTTGTATGACCAGTGTATGCGCACCACTTGTACGCACAGTGTATGCGTACCACTTGTACGCACAGTGTATGCACACTGCAAGCCCATTGCACTACACAGAAGTGTATGCACACTTATTAAACACCGCATACTCCGTCAATTTGAAAATTGACTCGATCATAACTCAGAAAACCCTCGGAACATCAATTATCATAAAACTCGAACAAAAGTACCGCGTACCCAATTTAAAAAGTACGTGCGCGACACTTCCGTTAAAGTTTGATGATACCGGATTTCATCATCAACGAACATTCGGCAACTTCCGGCCGAGCGAACAAATATTTACAACTTGTTTCCTACGTCGCGTTCATTAATTCGCAACGTTTTGTATTTTGCGTAAAGGCACGAGTCCCACTGAAAGAAAGCCAGGTATTTCAGCGAACGTCGAGTAGCTAAATGGAAAGAAAAAAATATATAGATATGAGCACTTTGTTAGTCAAATCATGATGTGCATTTATTCATGAGCGTTTTACGTTATTTCCATGGTGAGGGACACATACGCGCGTGTCCAGGTATTCTCCGGGCGACATTATTCCGCAATGATAAACGCGTGAAATGATGGTGTGTTTATCGTACGAAAGGACACGTGCTAGATATTACAGTAAGATATACGATATATATGTATACACTGGGGATCCAAGCGACGTGCTTTCCGCGACAATTTTCTTCCCCCCCCCTCCCCGCGCCACCTCTTTCGACCACCCTCCAACGGCCACTCTCTTCATCGTTCCCTTCCTACACTCCTACCTCACTCCCTTTTCTTCTCCTCGTTCTGTCGTCACTATGCCTCGTGCGGACGAGAAAAAATAAAGCACGTGCTATGCTAGAAAGCACGTTGTTGCTATACGTAAGGGTTGTTTTTGACTCTCGTACAGCTCCTCGCAAACTCGAGGGTAGTTGACGACACGCAAGAAAGATTTATACCTGAGACACCTAAAGTCTTCGTAGATCTTCGGGATTGTGACACTTCACGTTTTCTGGGTCGAGACTGACGTTGAGATTTTTACCGAGTCTCTTGCGTTGTTCGGGATAGGACGGTATTTCGTGATGTACCCTGGCTACGGAGGATCGAATCGAGAGACCGAGAGACGCCTTTCCGAATCGATAAGAAACGGCTCGATGACATTGGGAAGGGGATGAGCCTCCGTTGCTTCACAAAATCTTAAGGAGACGGAAACTTTTGGAACGGTACAAAGAGAGACAATTTCGGTTGCCTCGTCGCTGATACTTTTTCACAATGTTTTGCCGAAAGTCGTAATATCGAAAAAATCGTGATATCGACTATATGTATTTTGTTTCGATTTTTTTTTTTCCGTACGGAAATTGTGGATAGCCCTGTGAGGTCAACGACACTCTCGAAGAGTACTTTCGCCGAAATCAGATGTTTTTCATATGCAACCGTCAATGAGCTATTATTTTGTAAACCCACATAAACAGAAATAAATATGAAATGTTTATCAAGACTGACGAGATGACAGTTTATTTGGGCTTGTTTGGTTTGAGTGAATTTGGTTTGGGTTGAGCTGGGTTTGGTTGGTTTGAGTTGGATTTATTTTGAATTGAGTTGGAGTTGGTTGAGTTGAGTTGAATTTGTTTGGGTTTGTTTGGTTTGAGTTGGATTTATTTTGAATT
>JAPYZI010003095.1:0-19838 GCA_030523105.1 Ophioninae sp. A BG-2022a | reverse complement strand
CACTCGAAAAATGGCAAAAAAAGAGGCAAAGGGGTATGTATGGAAAAATTTGCAAAAATCGATGGTCCAACTTTGAAATTCTGCCAAAAATCCAAAAATAATCGGTTTCTAACTATTAAAAAAACATTTTGAAGGGAAAATCATAACGAAAAGATTGAGCGTAAAGTGGAGTGCCAAATCCTAAAGGGAAAAAAGTTATCGATGATTAAGTAAAAAAACTTATTTTGCCCAAAAATCTAAAAAAATTTCGGATTTTTAATATTTTTTTAATTAGTCTATTTTGATGTAACTTTGTCCCCTGAACACGAATATACCATCCATTTCCTCGAAAACCCAAAATTTCCATGAAAAAATTGTAAAAAACATCTAAGATCACGATTTTTTTGCTGTGTGCACTGCTTTCGACGAAAATTCATTGATATTCCTAATTAGCTGAAAACTTTCGATTAAATGAACCCTTTTAATACTTTTAAAACAGAAAAAAATGTTCGACAACGCCGGCCACTTTTCCGGAATCTCAAAAATTACGAAATTTCAAAAGGTCGTAGGGTGGGCTTAAATGCTATCGAGATTTAATGGGTGCGCTAGGAAAATGTTTTTGCCTAACTTCAATAATGGCTTTGGATTCATTTTGATATCTCGTATAGTTTTCCCGGAAAGTATATACTACTTATATGTATGGAAGTATCGGTTGACACGCGTACATATACGTGTGTGTTTTCGTTGCGACGAAACTACGCGCGTTTTTTCTCCACGCTGCGCTTGTAACGAATTCACACGTACATAAACACACACGCGCCTTGCTCAGCGCTTGGCTATTGTCCTGCCGCGATTCTTCGCCCGAAAAGTCGAGAGATCGCTGCTGAATTCGCGTGCGGGGCGCGCTATCCGTCGGTAGTTACTCGCAGCGCAAAACGGCAAAATTGTCATTACCGACGTAACAAAGTGCTGCGTCCAAAGTTTCCAGCGCGTTCGTCATCCCCTTAATTTTATGTACGATCTCCGAAGGATTTTGTTTCTGGTTGATTGAAGTTATATACATATATATATATATATATATATATATGCACGCTTAAACATGCACATATATTAAGCGTTACTATGCCATAGAATCTCAAGCACATTGGTACACAGTTAAGGAAACGTCTATCCTATTAATTCTCCACGTCCTCGAATACGGAACAAAATTTTCCCATCGCCCTTTCTCCCCCATTAAATGTCTTTTATTCTCTCGAACACGCTGCATTTCACACACCCAGATGCACGTTCAAAGATAGCTGCGCAAACTCGATCTTCCAAATCAAATACTTGCTCAGTCAGTTGTGCCATCAAATATCTACGTACAAACCCTGGTCCTTGGTGGAGGAGAAAGAGCGAGCAGTCTTTTTGTTAAACATTCTTGTCTCGAATAAGCTAGGGTGGAAGGGATTTTTCCGTGCATAAGGAACATACGTTATACGATATGGCAATATTTACAGTTTGTTTTGGTAAACGTTTATCGATATAGTGTGGGTGTGGGGGCGCTTCCACGTGCGTTCGTGGGGTCCATCTAACACGTATAAGAATAATCGTTATCACCTCAAGGCAGTCACGTGGGTTGGGAAAACTCCCAGGGGGTCGAATGGGCGCACGGTCGTGTGGACAGATAATGGAACGTGTATAGTTGAAGGGGGTTGGCAGGGGCAAAGATTGCGAAACGAACGATAATCCACTTTGTTTCAAGCGGAGTATCTGACGGCCATGCTCCGTTTCCCGTTTGCGATTTATGGCTTGATGATGAAAAGGATGAGTGCCCAGTGAAGTGCCCTCATTATGCGCCAAATTCTTCATATCCTATCAACATTTACCGCACCACGGAATGCGAGGCATTTGTGAACGATGAGAAGCAGAAACAATGTATTCGCGGTGGTGACACGTTGATGGGGATAGTTGGGGCAAAAGAAGCAGCGAAGCATGGAAAAAATAATAAAGCGTAGAGTAAAGTGCCTCCGGTCTCATGTATGTTTTCCCGAGAATCGTAACGTATTGTATTACTTTGACGTAGGAGCATAATACTCTGATTGCCAGGAGTACAATAGCTATCGGCTCTGTATAATCATGTGAAGTGCGTTGTAATAAATGATCATTTTCGTTATAAGTTAGATTTTTAATTTACTAAACTCCAACACTTGTCAAATGGTATATAAATGAGAATCCTTCTCGTATGGAGAATCGGGAATCGTACAAAAATAAAAATCTCGTCTCGTAAAAGAAATGAGAATCCTTCATCATTAATCGGTACACCGTTCGAACTCGATATATCCAATGACATTTTTTACACATTCGTTTCTCTTCCATTTATCATTCTCGAACAGTAATGGCAACGGAGCCCTCGTTGGATAATTATTCATAATCATATTCACGTAAAGTCATTAGGTACACGTTCCATTCCCACAATCTCGTTCGTTCCACAATTCCGCGGTAGAAGCTCCCGGACACAACGATATTAAAGCAGTATGTTTCACGCTGCGTGCCCATGCAGCAGCAGTAGGAGCAAAAAATAAGAGAAATAAAAGGACAAGAGGTTGGAAGGTTGGCACCGATAGGGGAAAAGGAATAGCTCGGAGTGCACACTTTGGTCAATAGCATTGTCGAGAGGGGTCCACGAGCGAGATAGGGACGCGTACATGCCGGCTGCGGAGATCGCCTGGGCTCTCTCGTTTCGACTGCTACCGGTGCGCTCGCCAAAGTGCACTTTCGATTCGCCATACCTACGAGTTTGTCGAGGACAGCCGGTGGCTCCATTATGCTCTTAAAATATTGACACTCGATATTTCGAGCAACTCCGAACGCATGAGGATACACCATACATTTGAAATTGGAAAAAAGAACGTATTCTGAGTTGGATTATCTAGGGAGTGACGGCAGCACGTTTCCATTATTTTTTCATTTAAACCACAAGTTTTAGCCAGGCCAGTAAGTAAAACTCCACTCTGTGTTCAAGCCTTCCCTCAAATATCGACTTAGCGTCGTCGAGAATTCTTCGTCATGCGAACAAACTCAAAACAACAAAAATGTTCTTATTTGTCGATCAAGCTTCAAATGGATTTATGAAATTCATAGCAATAACCACGATAAAAATATCTACCTGTGTCTTGTTGCCGAGATTCTTGACGCGACAGTTGAGATACGTTGTCTTTCCTAAAAGCGCAGTGACGTTTCGCGACGCTGCCGTATCGAAGTACGGCCCCGATCTGGATGCCGAGTCGTCGTCGAGGGCGTTCTGATGATTGTCCGCGTTCTTGCCACCGTCGGGCAAGAGACTACTATAGCATAGAACACCTGCAACAGATGAATTTCGTCGTCATCAAATTTATGGCAACGTCACTATTGTCTTTGAACTCCAACTATGAAGTTAATTTCTTTGTTATTTTGTAAAAGCATATCAGTTAGCGAGCATTTATGTATACGACTGCAATAGGCGGTCGAAAGAACATGAGTGTGATAATTCGTTGCACGTAAGTTGATCAACGTAGTCAGGTGTATTTTATTTGCAGGTAAACAAAAGCACTCCGCTGACTGATTGTCAGTTTGCATCAGTCATGCTCTTCCCTCCCTTGTTGCGATTCCCAACACACACGTAGACTCCTACTCCCTACACATGTGCTTCAAAATAGCCATCGTTAATTCCGTTTCGTATAGTCGGTTGACTAACGAGCTCTCGATTTGCAAAACGTTTTCCCGCAATTGTTTGCCCCCCGTCATGGTCGAAACCGCCGATGCGCCGGTGTGCCGAATACGTCGGAGGACACCTAGAGGAAAAAGAGAGGATGGTGACGGAAAATTTATTTCCGACCGGCGCAAAACGCACGAAATGTATTAACCGTGTGAAGGGGCGCACCTATCATCCGGTAATTTCTCGTTTTGGCATTTGCGGTAACGGATCATCCGTGCATAAAACTATAATTTGCATGTGGTCGCATGCGGTCTAATGAAAACTGGAAAAACGCAGTATAAACTAGGAGCGTAATGTTTGTGTAAACATAAAACATTAACGTGGATATATGTACGTATTTATTACGCGTGCACATCATCCGTGCGAATATTATCATTACACCTGTGGCTTTATGCAGCCTGAATGCTAAATGTTCCTTCGAGAAAAGGGAGACCCTTCGAACTACTTCTCATATTCCGATGCTGTTTTGATATATGATAACCTAGACCTGGACCATATATCAGGATTTTATATACACACGGCGAATATTTATTTATTCATTTACTTTATCTTTTTTCTGAACAAAGAACAGCCTCTTTCTTCACGCCGGAAACTCACTTGTCGCCAGGAAAGAAAAACGGAATTTTCGAAGCTTATAACATCGACAGGAACATTACGTGCGTAGGGTCATACAGTTTCCGATTAATTCGCACATTGTAGAAAGTAAGCGTGTTATCGGTGTTTTGAGGCAATACACGATACGCTTAGAATGTGTGTAGGACCTGGTTGATATGACGAATTTATATGTTACACTTATTTTACAGTGTTGAAACAGTGCTCTGTATTCCATTCTTGGCAACAACGCAGTATTAACACGTTGTCGGAAAACATGTTTAATGTAAAACATGAAAAGTGTGTTAAATGAAGCCATTTTCTTCTCAACAGCACACTTGATACAGGTAAAAAAGTCAATTACTTACTTACAAAAATATCAAGTAAGAGTCGAAAAACAATTCTATATAGAAGATAGAAGAAAAATTAGGAAATTCTAGATAGAAGAAAAATTAGGAAGAGAGACAGAGAAAGAGAGAACTGTAAGAAGACCTGATAAATGGTATGCTGAAATACCCAGGTGAATTGCGACACTTGTATCGCTTCTCTTATCTTTTCATCGCTCTCGTGGTCGCCCCTGACGTTGATCTACACGTAACACGATAAGCCTCGCCACAAGTTTGCTGTTGTATTGTCGCGGGGTGTGCCTATTACACTCCATTCCAAGTGTATTCTGACATGAAACACATAAACGCAATCGTTGAATCTTTCCTTGCCCTTTTAAACCCTTTGATGAAACGCACATGGCGCTGAAAAGTCCTACATAGACAAATATTATTTTGGATTCAAATAGCGTAAATTTATGATTAATGAACGCTATATTTTAACAATTCTACGTAAGACTCATCGAGAAGGCCTGACCTCGTGGAATGAAAGGAAGGGATTTTTGCGATTGTAGAATTTCACAGCCGCATGTTCTCATTTCTATCCTCGTACCTTCACTTTCTTGGTCGAACCGCCAAATCCGGATCCTAAATTTTCCAATTTTACGATTCCATGGGCGGCGCGAAGCCGACTCGTAAAATATATCCGGGCCACCGCTCTCACCTTCTCGCCTGTCACGAATAACAACGTAGACAAAGCAAGGGAAAGAGAGAGGAAGCGTTCGCTCACGTTATCTTTCAATCTCCGACCTACGGATTTGTGCTGTTCCATCCTGAGGTGACATATTAACCATTTCTTTCTGCGAAAAAAAGAAATAGGTACTTGTACTCTGAGCCCCTTAATATAGGGAATCAAAGGGCGTTGGAAGTGTTCCAAGATACAATGGTCTTTCATTTCCGCCAGGCTGCAAATCAGTTTTAAGCCTTGATCGTGTCTGATCCAAAGCTGTAAGCCGTTCGATGTGATAACGAATATTGATTCGCCTTCTACTATCAGGTTACCATTGTGTGACCTCACAGCCATCGTGGCCTGTTCACATGTACGGTACATTTTATGTAGCAGTAACTGTCAGTAAAGGTCGTATAGGTTCCACAAATTATATGTTGCAAATCGATATTTCGTCTTATACTAGTCGACCGATTCCAAGAACCGTTATCTTTGGGAAATTAGGTGTCTATCTAACCATTTTCGCAGAAGCCATAAATCTGAGTTCGTTTCCTTATCTTTTCAAGAATTTGGAATAATTTATTTTACTTAAGAATCATCTTTGTCCAAGGCTTTTTAGTCGTAAATTCTAGAGTTTTTCGCTACGCATTATTACCAGGTTTATAAATCAGATGACAAACCCTTTAGTCAATAAGAACGATGTGCCAACGCCTGCGTGATTTTATGCCGTCAAAACACCGAATTTCCGTTTTACGTTTGGACTTACTGATTTTGTCTTTTGCTAGGACATTGAGTTATCGATTTTAGCTTTTTCTACGACCAATCAAACAGAACGAGTGAGCGATCTCTTTCCGCGTATATATGCTAAACGTCTCGCACACTCTATTATGCCTCAGTCCAATGGGCACCACAGCCATGGATCGTTAAATGCTGACTGTGTGGCTGTGGTAGCGGACTGCAGCGGCGAAGAAAAGAACCACCGATCGCGATATGTGCTCTCTCCGTTTTCGATGAAGCGTGCGCAACTTCCAAAAAGTCTCGTTTATCGAAAACTTGCAAAAGTTACATTCGCCCGACCGAATTCTTGGTCCTGATAGGAAAGAAAGTTTCATCGATCGTTTGAATGACGACTTGTAGGTATATACATATATATATTTATATGCATAAAAATATAGGATCGTTATGAATAAGAAGGGCGCAAGTTTGACGTTTTGTCACTCACAATTATGGGAGCTTATGCCTTTACGTGTTGGCGAATGGTAGATTCATAGCTGTATTTGTAGAAGAGTGCGCTCGGAGCGTGCGGAAGTGGCGGATGTGATTCCGGTATTCCGGTATCGCTTGGCTCTTGCGTCGAGATATCAAAAATTTATGAACTCTCCGATTCGGAAGCTTCCTATATAGGGGGCAATTTCCATTATACACTGAAAGACTTTACTACCGAGTTTCCGCGATCTAATTGAACGTTCATGTGCATCCTTCCATTGCTCAAAAGGGCCCGCGCACAAGCGTATACACCTACACACAGGTGGATCCATTCACTTTTCATCCAACATGGATTGCAATTGATTCGAGGGGGACGGGCAAAGCAAGTCTCTTGACGATTCGAGTGCGGAGAACGGACTACGAGGAATGATGGATCCTCATGGCGGTTCTTTAATACCGGAGGCTAAAGTAGGACGGAATAAGAGATGGGGTAAAAAGAATTATGCGGAAGATGGAGCATAAAGGGCGACTTGAAAGCCGTGGAAATGTCCGCGGTTATTGAAAGCTCCGGTATTGAACTTTAGTGAGGACCTCACGGAAGGAATGCGAACGCAAGTTCTCTTTTACAGGGGAATGTGGAATTCCGAGCAGGCTTTTATTTATCTTTATCCACGCTTTGCGTTCATGCACGAAGAAGTGGTCGCTCTCCGAGACCGATGTAAACCGTCAGACCAGTTTGCTTCTTTCTGGTTCGAAATTTTTCTGCTGACTGTGTTTTTTTTTCTATATCGTGTACGATAAACGCCACGGTATATATGAATATCGTTGCCTGTTCCCATACAACAGCGATACCCTTTAGAGTTAGAAGTGTACTCCAGGTACGTGGCTGTCTGCCAATCAGGAGGTCGAATCCGATGCATTTAGGGATTCGCTGAATGGACTTTCTGTCGTCAGGCTTTAGTTCGCGTACACTGGTTTACTGCGGTATACGACTATCCGTGTGCAGTTTGAAGATGAGTGTGATCGGATGAAAAACGTGTGAAGAGATGCGCACAACCTACGGATAGCAGGCTCGAGCATTGGATCTATGGTATGACGATTGCAAGCACAGTTTACCCAACTTTTGTCAATCAATAAGCTGACCGGGGAGCACCATATTTCTTCTTCGATGCTTCGCCGCAATGAACTAACCGACGCGATGATCAGAGGGGAACGAAACCCGAGTTACCTCGAGAGCGGGATTTTTCTATGTTCTTCACTCACGCTCGAACTTGTATATTTCACTTACTCTCGCACGCTTTGGAATGAGTAAAAGGATTTTGCATCCTCTCGGAGTGCATTATTTTGTCCAGTTGATGTTTGGAGTACATGATAGAACCATAGATCATACGTATATAGGTACTTGAAAACAGAAAAGAGGTCATTTTCAAAGGATACCATTTTGAGGATTATTCACGCACCTAGTCGTTAACAGTCCCTGTGCTCACCGTTATGGACAATCTCATGATTTCAAAGTAACTGATTTTGAACAAAGTAAGGCTTTTGAAAATCATTTAAAAGGCCATTGTATCGTCGCTATCAAAAATTCATTTGCTGAAACTGCAAGGTGCGTTCTAGATGTAGTCGGACGAGCCAGTTGTCTACATTGCATGAATGTAATGGGTTTAAATTATTCGTTCTGCGTACGTGTACTCGTATACATGCGTGTCTACTGACTATCGCGCGTCGTCGTTCTGGATCAGACCGAGTAATAACTCATCGAGCCACACTAGATTTATTGCAGAATTCATTTCATTCTATAGCCAATCGGATTAATTTTCACTTTCACCGGATCAACGATTTATCACGCGATCAGTGTTGTATACGTGTACGGGTGTGGGCGCGAAGGTATAGATGCTTGAACAAAGCTCCAGTCGGAAAAATCTGCACCTAGGAATAAAAGAGAGAGGTGGAGGGTGGTGACGATCCCTCTTAGTGTTCCGTTCAGTACTGAGAACAAAAACCAAGGGATGAACTGTGCGATATGATTAATGGATATAAATCAAAAGAAAAATTGGTTTCGACTCGCGAAGCCGTCACTGAGTACGAATATACGTTGATGATATAGGGGTGCTTCCAATAGATGATACGAACAATGTGGACTTTTGTCTCCAAGTGCGATTTTTTTTTCTAAAATCCATATATCTGAATGTCTGTTCGGATTAGCGAAAACGGATCATATAGGTACGATGCAATCAACATCGTGAGCTATCCTTAGATCATGCAATGACAAGTTACAGTCGAGATGAAGAAAGATGACGGGATAAAAAATTGGCTCAGGGATGCTGCACAAATTGGACGACAATTTTATTGCATTGAATCCACTAGACGGTAGTTGAAGTTTCACTTTTCGAACAAGGGCCTGAGAGAAAGACGGAGTATAGTCAACTGTAGTGAGGAGCAGGGGAGTGGAACGGAAAATGATGAGTACTGGAGGGAAAAATCTCTGGAAAATACGCAGATTTGCTTACGAAATCCCTGTTCTGTAGCTTTTGCAGAATACCTGCGCGCGATTCGATGCACAAACATGAAAAAGATGGAAACCTTTTGCTGTTTTCTGCCAGAAGTCTGTTGTCCCTATGTTTCTTCGTTACGTCGTTTCCACAGGCGAAGCAAAATAAAGTTTTGCTCTCACGAGCAAGTAGCTTCCCAAGGGATTTTCTTCTTCTCTGTACTTCGTAAATTGAGTATATTTACCGTCGTTCATCGCTCAATATTTCTTTACATAGTTATGATTGTTTCTTTTGTGTGTTCATTCGGCAATGCTGCACGAAGAGGGTGAACAACCAGTCCCTCTCCTATTTTCCACACGGGTATATCCATTATTCAGCGACATCTATCTAAAACAAGATTTCTATCGCAATCATGCTGAATTAGGCAAATGGACATCCCGTACAATGTCGGGAATGTGCACTAAGTAACATAATCGGTACTCGACCTAGATGCGGCAGACGTACCTGATATCGGGTTTATCAAAATACATCGCGATATGTTTATAGGAACAAATCGAATGGTTGATTTTGGTGTGTAAGTTCTTCGTCTCTCTGGCCAAACTACAGTGATGTAGAGAGATAGAAAACTTGCACGTCCAAATATGGTTCATTTTCAATTTCTCACTACGAACATATGTTCATCAGGAAAATCTGAGTTAGTTTAATCTGTTAAGCGCACATTACTGCTGATATATGGGACATGAATTGTCATCCAGAGATTATTGATGGCTTGGAAGTATTAGATGAAAGAGTTCCTGAATGCGTTTGTTATCTATTAGAAACTATGGAGACCTCAGGTAAATTACGATCCGTGGCAAAGTTCGACCACGTTGGGTGATGGGTCTGCTTTGCGGTGGATCCCGAGCGTGTACCTAACAGCGCATTTGCGCGTATTCCAGTACGCTCGGATGGCCGCACAGCGCCCGAAGTAGTTATACCCGGAATGAGAATCGGGAGAGCCCGTAAGCAAAGCGATGGAAACCGGAACTCACTGGAGTTTATATTGGTTTCACCTTGCAGTAGCGATATGCGCAAGATTGTGCTTTCTCTTACCCTAACTCTATGCGATTCCCTTGTTCGCAAACTTACACAGGTAGGAGCATACACATCCGGTTAGAAGCACAGATCTAGTGTTCCGGTTGTTTACTACATTTACGTTGCGAAACAGCATACGCGAGATATCGGTGCGGATGTTGGCGCGTCACATATCGCACGAACAACCGATTATGAGAAACTTGTATACATTTCGGGTATCGTATTTGGTCATCACAACAGCTTGCAATTGCATTAGCGAAATACGAACTCATTAGGTCCTCCGAAACTTCTCTCTCTGCCTAGACTCGATGATTGTTTTTTTTTTTTTTTCATCGGTTGCCAAAGTGAAAAGTGCTTTTTTCTTATTTCATCCTAAAAGTATACTAAGACATCGCAGATATTTAAGGTACCGAGGTGAAGGGATACCACGCGGAATACTAAATTTTGTTCCTCTAAAAAATATTTGTGATTTTCATAATTAGGTCGGAAACGTTTGAGCCCACCCTTGTACGAGTATGCAACACATCGAGGCTGATCCTCAGATAATCTTCATTTTCAACCGTGGAGCTTTTCCAACCGAGTGAGTTTCTCTCCGTTATATTTAAACGACCACGATGATCGCGGCTCGAAACTCACATCGCTCTATATAAGCGTCGAGACATTATCCGACGATGGCGATGAGCGACGACGGGGTTTGGAGAGGTTGGAGCTTCAACCATAAGCCCGTTGGTGATTCGGTGCTTAAACTAGGCGATATATAGAGAGAGATCTACACGTATACAAGAACGGAGAGGGGTCGATGCTCTCAAGTGGATTTCAATTTCACCGTGGTGCACCGTTTGTCCGCCGGGATGAGACGAGAACGGTGACGGGAGTTTCTAGCGCCTGTCCCCGCGGCTATCAAACCTCTTGAAATTTTCCATGAGCCCTGCTCAACGTAAACATCGAACGCGATCGACGATAATCCTGTTAGAAGAAAATCGATAAGCGGGCATAGACTCGGTTGTCCACGATGATGGCAAATAAAGTGAGAAAACAAAGGAAGTCGGCACACCGATTCACACGAGCCTTCGCGTACATATACCCACGTCAATGTGCTAACGCGGATAACAGAGTGTGTCACGAGGACATTTTTAGCAGAAAAACACTAGCGTGTCATCACACGGGCGGATCTGCCATGATGGCCAAAGTGTTTTCACAGCGCCGTTAACACTATCGTCACTTCGATTTTTCGGAATCCTTTGTTTTGACGAGGATACGAGTAAGGTATATGCGATGAAAAAAATACTGGTGTATAGTAATTTGAAATGAAAGAAAAAGCAGATTAATGGTTTGAACTCATTGAACTCCCGAAAGTCAAGCTTACTTAGAAAAAAACAGGAATGTTTGGCGTATCCGTAAGATAATTAAATAATTGTTTAGCCATTCTTTTATATGTTTTTCGTAGCGTGTATTTTTTCATTATCATTACAATCACAAACGAGGTGCAACTCTATAAATCGGCATCATTGACTCTTCGACAGCTCGACTTTGTGGTAAGCTGCCTGCCGAAAGAGCCTTTTGGAATAGTCCGTCATTGGACAAAGACGAGCCTTCGAAGGGTTAACGATGCTGGTTTATACAGTTGTCATTTATCGTGGTATTTCAATCTCCGCGTAACAAACGTTAGGTCCGTCGCTCCATGGCCAATGTCTGCGAATGCCTGCTCATAATTGATAATCTTTCAGCTTAATTCAAGAGATATTAAGCATTCCTTGATATCTGTACTCCTCTGCAGTAATTTCTATGATGTGCCTTTATATTTTAGGTTGACCCTTCAAACTGCAATTTTATCAGCCAAAGACATATCGGCCATTGAATCAGTTTTCGTGACGCTTCCAAAAGATTGGAAGGCATACAGATATGAAAATTTCAGTGCAGGAACAACCCGCAAATTATTGGATGGCGTTCAAGCACTATCGTAAGATATAGTAGAAAAACATATATAATATACGATACGCACCCGACCTTTAAACTCTTCGTCGTTGGCCGAGTCCTCCCTCGACCCGACCATTATTCAGGAGAAGATGAAAAATTCCATTGGAATGGCGTGGAATGGTGTGGGGTGATGCGATCGGAGATCTTCTCCAGTCTGTGTGGGCGTTCGTCTAGGTGTGGATCGACGATGATAGGGAGACAGTTGGGAAAGAGTGGAGAGAAGCAAAGAGCGAGAGAACCGAGTTACCAATAGCTATTTCAATTACCCGTTGACGGGTGAGAATTTAGCGAATCCCTCCTCGTATACCTGGCTCAAAAGCGAGGCCGGTGGAGCACAGAAGCCATAGCGAGATAAAAGAATAGAAATGGGGAGAAGGGGGAGGGAAGAGAAGTGTGGCGACTGCCAATATATAAATAAAAGTCTTGTGTGTGCGTGAAGCGTTGTCGTTGGCGTTGGTGCGGCGACTGAGCCGCTCGTGCAAAAACTGTCGTCGCCAATTTGCAGGAAAATTGGATTAAACCGTTTAGCCGAGGCGAGGGTCGATAAATTCGCGCCGGTATATTTGCCAACAGTCGTATACGGGAGCAAGGAAAAGCGAAGAAATGCTACTCCATACGGCAGATAGAGAAGGGCCGAGAGGGAAAAAGCAAGTCGAGAGGGATAAAGGATTTCCCGCGAGAGTCGAGAGAAAAACGGTGAAGGTGAGTCGGGCCACAGAAAAAAGTGCGATGGAGACGAGCAATGAGAAAAGCTTGAAAGCAAGGGACGGGCAGAAGAAATTGAGAGGGTAAAAATTGGTAATAATGCAAAAAAAAAACAGGAAAAGCCTAGCAAGTCATTTTTTTTAGTTTTCTTTTACCCTCTATCACGTCCGCGATCCAAACTCCGACGTAACTTTCCCTGTCTCTCTAGCCGTAACTGTATCCTCGGAATATTCTTTTGGAACCCAAACTCACAGCGAATAAAAGTTCCACACGTGCCTGTCTCCATTCCACTCCTGTCATGCGTGAAATCATTGAATAATGCCATTCGATCGAGCCTGTGAAACGCGCCGTGTGCAACGATCTGTACTGTGCAAAAACGGTGAAATACGTGCTTGTAAGTGTGTACACGTGGTGTGATATTTGTACGCGAATTGGCAAGTGTCAAGCATTTTGTCACATTCGTGTGCACGATTTTGCCTCACGCAAGGTTAATCAGGGGACAACGACCAACTTAATTTGATCACTGCGTGCACGATGATCGTGAAGAGTGGCAATATACGACTCCTCGTATCGCAATATCTTCATTATGAACTTTGTCTCATACTCGTACACATCAGGAACATTACATGGTCCTTTGCTGGAAAGTACCGTTGAGCGATGGGCGAACGAAAAAGTATTGTACATTCGTACACCTTGCACTACATCTTCTCCGGTATGAAGGAAATACGCATAGAGCACCGGTATTTCCATTCCTATCTACGTGATACGTGACTCTTCTCGAGTGAACAGCGAGGCAAATTTTCCACGTCCGCGAATTTTGCCTGGACGCGATGGGATATAGAAGGGGGGACGAAAGAGAGAGAGGGAGAACTGAAAGCTCTAGCGCTATATCGCTACTGGCTATACCCGATGCAGTCGGTAGTTTCACTGTCTTTATATATGTAGCTAGCTTGGTATAGGACGAGAGAGCACGGGAGCTTTTCTAACCATATGCGCTACCGCTGATGCCGCTGCGATGCTTCCATACGCTCCCAAAAGAGAAAACTCTCTCGTGCACACAGCACAATTCTCCTCGAGCTTCGTGCAGCTCGTTATTTGCATACATCAGAGAGACGATATACCCTGGACGATTTTATCGCCCGTCGCACTACCGTATGCATATACATATTGTTACGATACTGATATACTATGTGGTTGAAGCTTGTATACTCTTCACCGAAGCGTAACCTTTTTTCAAGCAGAGTCAACAGCTTTGCCAATAACTCTTTGTTCCGCGCTGTCATCTTCGTAATTAACAGCTGATTTGGTCGATTTAGTCGGCGGTTAAGAGTTTCGGGCACATCAAAAGTGCAGTCAAGAAGATTCTTTCTGCTGATAGAAGAGTCTTTCACACTTCGAACGTTGATTCCTTTGTTTTTGCTGTTGTCGTTTCGGGTACCTTCGTACCTATCACGGCGTTGGGGCAGGGGATAAGGGATAAGGGAGTAATGACTTCATGTCGTATAAAAGTCTTGGGGGATCTCAGCGTTTGCTGAAGTGTACGGGTGTTCGGAAGAGTCAGTGGGGTTTTTCTTGCTGCGTGACCGTCTGCATTCTCCGTGGTGTTCGATGTTCCGCAAAACGTTCTATTTATCGGTATGATATTGTTGATAGTTGATTCATCTGGGTTCCACGCCCGTGTGTATGCCTTCCTCAACAGCGCTGTGAGCTTTGAGATCTCCAAGAGGTATTGCCAACAGAAACCAGTGCGTTGCGAATTTCGACTCCATTGGACAACTACGTTGTGTCGATTATTATAACGAACAGAAAGGCACAACAAATCCAATTTAACCAGTACCCAGAGTCCCGGTGATAGCCTTCCGTTGAATAACCTTCTATGCAAACTTATGTACTCTCAGGGTGGAGACAAGAGGCGGAAGTTGGGCTGGAAGGGGATGGATCAACATTCTCCAGCTCACCACACTCGGTCTTCTCCTCTCTTTTCCTTATATTTCCCTACCCATCCTTTTCGACCAAACGGCTATCTCTCTCTCTTGCCTAAACCTCGCAGAGGTGTCGCGTAACTCCCAACGAGAGCCGAGCTGCTGCTGGTCCGAAGTGAATACCCATTTGAACAATCCGCTCGTGAGCTTCTCTGCTCTTCGCTCTGTGCTTAATCCTGCTCTCTGTTTTGGCAATGCCGAGTACAATCCTGGTACCCTATGAGCATGGAAAGAGAAATGCCGGCAGTGAGTGGGGCGGAAGGGGTTCGGGGGGATAGACGATATGTTGTCTATTGCCACCAAGAAACCTCAGCAGGAGACCGGAGAACCGTAAATATATGAGTCAGCGTATATACAGTGCACTCACCACACGCTCGAGGCGTTACCCGTGGAAATGATAGTCCATTAATTTCAGGACTTTCACGGACTCGTGACAAGTACGGGCGGAATGAGCACGACCGGCTGTGCTCCTTGGCTGGTCGACTCCGTGGTATACACTCACGTATATATATGTAGGGAGAGATTGCGGAAGAAGAGGATAAGTTTACCACGACGGAAGTTTCTCATGCCATCTCTCCTACCGCAGAAATAACTGAGAGGGTACCCAAACTTTTCTCGCGGTAACACCATCTTCAAGGATGCCACATCCAAATTATATCGGCTAGTGGAAAACAAAAGACCGAGTTCGCACGATTAAACGTGCAAAACTGTGCGGCTGGCCACCAAAGACTTAGTACGCTACTGGCTATCTCTCATTTAACGGGGTAACCCGTAGAGACGGTGTGTTAATATAGTGATAAAAAACAAGTCACTTAGATATGAAACGATTATACGTTTCGCTGGCTCGCGGCTGATCTTCCGTTCACGTTGGAAAATCAGATGTTCGCGGAGGATGGACTGTTAGGTAACATCTTAGCTAAAGTTACGTATAAATGCGATGACTTAGGATTGTAGTAATTGACAAAAATGATGGATCCTTGTTACGACATCGCTGACATGAATTTTGTCAATTGTTCGGAAGGATTAAAATCGTATTCTAATTCGTCGTGGTTCGTATCGGCGTGGAAAGACAAATGCACTGATATACAATCGAATTTGGTACTTTTTATTAATATCGATGATATTTTATTTGGCTTATCAAAGGATAATAGATGAACTTTGACATTGAATTCGTCCGGATTCAAGACTATAACTTCTAGAAAGAAAAAGCGGGAGAGAAGCAAACACGAGAGTCGAGATATAGTTACGAAGATAAAAGAGGGGGGAGCTTTAGAGAGTTGGAAAGCTCTTAATTCGCTTTTATTTACTGTATTTGCGATATGGGAGGGCAGCTGAGAGGAGGAACCACCACTCCCGCAGTCTCGAACCTCTTGACTGGATGTGCATTTAAGAGCATATCGCGAGATTCATTGCGATAATTAAGAGCTGCATCAATGTGCAGCGATTGAATTACTAAGTGATCGCGACGAGCGTGCAATCCACAGTTCAGTAATTCGGTCCTTTAACAATCATTTACCTGGCTGGTTTATTTACCATAATCAGAAGAGTTAATACGTGGTGATAATTCGCGATGAGCAAAATTGCAACTACGAACACCGAGTGGATCGAGGAAGTGTTATTGCCAAAAATACTCAAATTCGTTGGCGTAAAACGCGATGGTGCTCGTTTTATAACTACGTCGCCGGATAATTGTCATTTCGCTTCTTACGTGTTCTTCCTGGATCTGAAGTTTGTTGAAGCCGTGGACAACGATAAGTCGGAGTACCGGGATACTTTAAAACTAGTAGTGAAGAAGCTGATCAGTAACGGCATCGTTCCGAACAACGCAGCTGAGGTTGAAGACTTTCACAACGAGATACTTTTTTATACAAAATTTGCGGCTGGCAGTTCGCAATTTCCGCGTTGCATTTACGCTGACGATGAATCTAAAAACGATACTGTGATAGTGTTGGAAAATCTAAGCTCTCAAGGCTATGGAATTTGTCCTGACATCCATGACATTCCTACACCATACATTTACGCGACAATCACTGAAATTGCCAAACTTCACGCGATGGGTTACGTGATGAAGGAACGAGAACCTGAAAAATTTTACAATATTGTAAGTGACATTCGGGAAAAAAGATTCAATGATTACGGATGGTTCAGGACACTCGTAAACGCAACTGCGAGCAGACCGATCGACTGGCTGCGCTCTAACAATTGCGAGAAACAATTTTGCGATGACTTGGAGAAATTCCTCGGCAATGCGTACGAAAATATTATGAGGCCGGCAGTAGAGCCTGTGGAGCCACTCGCCACTCTGTGTCACGGTGATGTCACCAGGAATAATATTTTCTTCCGTAATATCAACGGAAAGCTCGAAGCAAAGCTCTTTGACTTTGCGCAAATAACTTACTCTTCGCCAGCGATCGATCTATCCACTTTTCTCTATCTCTGTTGTTCTGCCAAAGACAGAGTCGAAGGATTCGACGATTTATTTCGTTTCTACCATTGCACACTCATCGAATACTTGCGTGATTTCAAAATCGAACATCTGGAGAAATTCTCGTACGACAACATGCTGGCAGACTACAAGAGACGAGCAGCGTTTGGATTCATTCTGGCAACGTTCTTTTTAGTTTATATTTATGGCTATGTTAGTATTCCCGCGAAGACAGTCGTTGATAACGTGAAGGCCTCTGCAGTTGTATTAAATAATGCCGGTGGCGATAGCGTAAACAAGATATTAGGTGAAATGATATTAGAGCTTCGAGACCTTGGATCTTTTGATCATGTAGCTGACTGAGTCAGCAGTTATTGTGCCAACATCGGCCCAAAGGTCCACCGACAAGATAACAAAAAATAATCCCAGTATTCAAGCTTAAAATATTATTCAGACTTTAACCTAATATTAGTCGACCACGCTTCAGGAAAAAGAAAAACCAGATTGTGAATGATACGAAATACTGATTTCACAGAGGTTTGAACGTTGGGCCAGTGGAGGTGTTCAGTTTTCGTTGGGTAATATGGTGATATTATTCGACTACTTGCGCGCTCTGTATAATATTAGGGGCAGATCCAACCATTGTACTTAATTACCTGTTGGACCTTAATCCGATTCCTAATGCATGACTAAAATGGCCAGCCAATCACCGCTCTCCAGCTGACCAGTGGGCTTGCCGGGCGGCCATATTGTTCACGTGATTCCCTCTCGAAACACACGCGTGTTCACACTTTACTTCTACAACTCAAAACGAACTCTCTGGTCAGCTCAAAACGGTTTTCATGACTCTGCAAACCACTCACACCAAGGATAACGAGATTCTCATCGTAACGGATTAGTGAGCTCTATCGTTAGAAACACTCAACAGACTCGTCAACACCACAAGCGTTCGACTCACCAACTCATCGTAAAGTACATCAACAACGAACAAGACCACATATCTCAAGTGTTGTCCACTCAATAAGGTACACAAAAAGGACAACAACTTCTTTTTTGGGGCAGCAAGATGTAGGAAAGAATTTTGTACAGCTGTCAATAAAAAACTCTCATCAGCCGGAGTTAGAAGTCAACAGTAGGAAAAATAGAGAGAAGCGGAGGGAGATATTGAATTAGATTTATTATACATATATTCGGACGGAAACGTTCTCTGGCATACCGATAATCAGAAAGAGGCAGGAACAATATTTGTGTGCGGTTCGAAATAAAATGTATGACTCTGCATAAAGATATAATATATCATACTGTGTGACGTAAAATAACTAACGTAAGGCATGAAGACGATAAAAGAGAAAAAAGGAGCGGGAGACGAGGAGATAGATTGAAAAAGCGGGACGAGATTCTGAGTTCATTTAGTATATTCTACAGTACTACGTGGTATAAGAGCGCGTAAGAACTTTTGAAGAGTTTGTGGCGAGAACGAACGTATAGAAGTATATTTGGCAATCGCGGCGACCAAGGCCATAATTCGTCGATTACTGGGTGAATCAATTAACAACTATAACGACTTTTTCTATAATTACCAAGAAAGTTGGAAATATTCTGATTAAAGTGCACGCGCTATACTCGAGTACAAGTCTTTGGACTCATAGACAACAATTGCGATGAAAGTTGTGGACGAAGTCACGACGGCGGACGTGGAATGGATCGAGACGAATTTATTGCCAAAAATAACCAAGTCCATTGGCATTGAACGCAATAGTATTCGATGCAACGTTACGGCACCGAAAAATTCTTTCTACTCGACGTACGTCTACTTCCTAGATTTGGAATTCAATGGAAACACGCGCTTCGATAAATCAGAGAAGGAGAATACTTTGAGATTGGTGATCAAGAAATTCGTCAAAAGCTCCAACGTCGCACCTCGTTTGGCTATGGTTGAAGATTTTCACAACGAGATACTTTTTTATACCAAATTCGCGATTGGCAGTTCACAATTTCCGCATTGCTTTTACGCCAGCGCGGAAACTCGGCTCGACACCTTAATAGTTTTGGAAAACTTGAGCGCTCAGGGCTATGCAATTTGTCCCGACGTTTATAATATACCAATGGAATATACCATTGCGGCCATCAACGAGATTGCCAGATTTCACGCGATGGCATATGCAATGAAAGAACGAGAGCCCAAAAGATTCCACAATATCGTAAGTGATATACAGAGTAGGAGATTTGACCGTGATGTATGGTTCTGTGAGTTGGTGAGTGTGAACGCGACCCGACCGATCAACTGGTTACGTCGTAACAACTGTGACAAGAAATTTTGCGAAATAATGGAGAAAGTCCTTGGTAATGCATTCGAAGAAATTATACTGGATGCTATTAAGCCTATCGAGCCACTCGCGACCCTGTGTCACGGTGATTTTACCAGGAACAATGTTTTCTTTCGTAAGGTCGATGGAAAGCTCGAGGCTAAACTCTTCGACTTTGCCCTTATAATGTACTCCTCGCCAGCTATCGACCTGTCTACTTTTCTTTATCTTGCGTGCTCCGCTAAAGACAGAACCGAAAGGTTCGATGAAATCTTTCGTTCGTACCATAGCACATTGATTGGATATTTGCGTGAT
>JAPYZI010003094.1:0-31140 GCA_030523105.1 Ophioninae sp. A BG-2022a | reverse complement strand
AAACCCTCCAAATGTCTTTCGATATCATATAAGAAGCTCACCCTACGACCTTTTGAAATATCGTGATTTTTGAGATTCCGGCAAAATGGGCCTGAGAGGTCGAAAAATTTTTTTTTCCGTTTTTTGAGTATTAAAAGGGTGTATTTGATCGGAAATTTTCTGCTGATTATGAAAATGCCCGCGTTTTTGTCGAAAGTTCAAAATTAGACTGGGAAAATGCAAAAAAACTTTTCTAGGATATTTTTTGGACATTTTTCCCTGCTGCAGCTTACAGTAACTATCGTAGCGACGGAGGTTACGAATTAGCGCAGTGACAAGTGAAAAAATATATTGATTCTTCGGAAGGATGCACGTGCAGTCGGTAATACCGGAGTCCTGCATACACACAATAAATTTCATTCCAAGCGGTTGAACAGAATGGAAGAAATTGGATTTAAAAATTTCGATGTGGCTAGGAACGCATTCGTCATTCCCTTAATTTTATTACGAATCAAGATTTTGAAATTTTATCTGTAATTTTAACAAGAAAAAATGAAATTAAAGATCAACAAATTTAAAAAAATTAAAATTAAAAAAAAAGAAATTAACAAATTGACACGAAAAGAAACAAACGATTAAAAAACTATTTAAAAAATTCCCTTCCAATCCAACGATGCACGAGGTTTCAAAAAAATTGGAAATTCCATTTTTCGAAAATTCCAAAAAAGAAAATAGTGAAAAAAAAAAAACAAATTCTTAGCAACGCGTTATTTCGAGAAACGTCCACCGGAAGTGAGCTTCAAGGGAAATTCTCTTTCAGTGCCCGAACAATTTACGGTCGCGCAGACTTCAAGCCTCAGTCGTCGAAACTCGTTTTATTTTTCCACAAAGCAGATTTCGGAGTGTCGCGAAATCGTGGTGGAAAAACGAAAAAAAAAAAGAAAAGAAAAAATACGAAACAAAACGAAACAACAACAAGAACGAGATATTCAAAAAAAAAATGATAATAAAATAAAAACGTTGAAAAATTGAAAATTCTCTGGTACGAATGCGCGTTTGGGCGCGCTCGCTTATTTCCGCGTCCGTATGTGCATTTACGAGGGTTTATTTAACGCGCGAAGAGCGCGGGCGCGTTGCACCGGGAGGGGTGCGTTTAGCCTTTGATCTAAACTGCAAGCGAATTCGACGAGTTCCCAGGCGCGTCTACGCGCATAAAGGTACTGCCTTTCTCTCTCTCTCTCTCTCTCTCTCTCTTTCTCTCTCTCTCTTTCTCTCGGACTACATATAGGTAGATCGAGGGGAGACGCTTATACAGGCGCCGAGGTCGCGAGCAAGTAGAAATAGAAAAGCTCAGCCGCGTCGCGGCACGCGCAGAAAGTTAAATAAAATAAGAGAGAGAGAGAGAGAGAGAGAAAGAGGAGACCTCGGTCCCGAGCGAGGCGAGAGAAGCTCGCGCAAAGGCGACCGTACAACCGCGAATTTCCACGTGTTTGCATGCGCGTATTTTTACGTAGGTACATTCTCAACACTGTCTCGTGCGCCACGTACGAGATACAAGGGGAATAAAATCGAGTCTCCGTTGCGCCTCTTTCGTTCGAGCTAATCTCTTTCGAGAGAGAGAGAACGAATTTTCAAACCGTTTTCACCACTCGACCGTTTATGGCTCGTGGAATCAGCAGGAATAACGAAAAACCTCGGAAAATTTTTTGTATTCGCGGAGTAATCGCGAACTTCGATTACGTCGAAGCATCGACCGGAATACAAGTTTGTTTTTCGCTGACTCGGAAACGCTGAAGTCACCGATTTTTTTCTTTCCTCTTTTGGCGCGAGGATCCACCACCTCGAGGGAAAAAAAAAATAATTTCGATCGACGAATCGAAAGGTTGGGAAAAAACGCAGAAGCATTTCCGTTGAGTTCCAACGATTAAAAGTTCAATGCCATCAAACTGACCGGTTCATGGTCGTTTAACGAGCCGTTCGACCCCACACGGAACTCGTTCCAAGTCCCCAAATTGTTTCTCCACCTAAACATGCTAAACGAATATGGAGAATTACCGATAATGTCACCATACGTTCGGGACACATGTATCAACGCAAACAAAACAAGAAAAATCGAATTTACGTAGTCTGGATAATTTGAAAAGTCCTCATTTTTTGACAAACCTCGTATATTGGGTGTTTTGATAATTATTGATAACAACAAGAATATCCGAAAGTACATTAATGAAATTCAAAGTTTAAAAAAGATTATTTTATTTGACCGTTGGAACCGATGTACCGTCACTGACTAAACTGCGGTCAAGTCCATGCCGTTATAAACGAATTTGAATTTCACGATTGAACAATTAACGTTTCTAAGTGTTAATTTATTATTAATCCTTTTCGGTTGGTGTGTCCGTGGCGGGGACATTTTTAATTCGTCGTAGAATTTGATTAATATTAATGAATTCATTGTACTCATCAAACTTAGGCTAATATACGTAAATAAATATATTAATCAATTACCCTTGTTAAATTAAATTAAATTAAATCAAATTAAATTAAATTAAATTAAATATGCCGACCGAAAAGGATTAAATGCAATGCTAAACGTGTAGGATACCAGCAAGACTTGTAGTTTCCACAAATACTTAAAAACGCGAAGAATTGTTCGGACAAAATTTATCGAAAAAATAAAAATCGTCCGGCGGTTGATCATCGTTATTTTTCCTATGGAGGTTTCTAAGATAACTCTAAGAGGAAGCTGTAGAGGCGTGAGCGGCACTTCGACACAAGAGAGAGCTGCAGTTGTCCCGCACTCGAGCTTTCCTTCCTAAAGACGAATGCGTTTGCAACGTTTTCCGTTTCTGATAAAGCGTCTAGACATCGCGATTTCTATACGCGTGAATTCGGGTCGTATCTAGATTTCAGAGGCTCGGAAACTCAAACGGAGCCCCGAGGGTGAGAAGACGAAAAATAAAAAAGAAAAAAAGAAAAAGAATTAAAACGAAACACCTACGAATGTGAAGCGGCGACGTTCTACAGCGCTTTCTTCGACTCGGAGCTTTATCTACGATCGGGTATCTCGATCTCTCGAGACACGAGGGGAACGGAAACTGGCAGACAGGAAGTTCCGCGGACGAGAGAACATTTTGATGCAGCGAGAATCACGAATTGTTTCGTGAAGACGGTGGAAGGACTATTGATTCAAACGACACTTAAATTGTCACAGTGGCGACCAAAAAATCTTTTCAAACTTTCGTTTTCAAGAAATAACTTGAATATTCGATAAAAAATACCAAGAGCGTCGAAAAAAAAAGTGTGAAATCCTCGGACTTTTTTCTAACCCTTTTTTGGCTTGAAGTTTTCGGTATATTTAAATCGTAACCGGACGAATAACAGTCCAATTGTTTTCTAATATTTAGTGTATTATCTAAAAGCTTTTTTTAAAACATATTTTTTTGTAAACATCGATATCCAATATTATTGGTTCGCGTAAACAGTGTTCGGACTTGCGGTCGTTTGAATCAACTTGGAAGATTCGCTGCATCCTTTACGTACGTATTACTCAGATTGCTCCCTGACCAACCTCAGTTAAAAATATCATCAAAATAACCTCGATCATCCCGCGTGAGGAATGAAAATCCTTGTCATCGAGCGGTCATTTTTCCTCGTAAGTTTCGTTTATCGAGTCGGGTATCGTGTTTCTCACGAGGGCTTTGTTGACTCTCGGCGAAGAGCTATGAAAAAAAGTGAAGGAAGAAAAAGAAAAGAAAAGGTCGAAGGACAGAACTCGACGAAACATCGAAGATAGGATAGAACTCTCGTCTGGCGTCTCGACGCGTCGATCGGCGTCCCGCGTAGGTCGCTAACACTTGGGAATCCGAGAACCGACCGGATGCACCACCAGAATGGGAATGCGCGAGGAGCAAGCCCCCGGCTCGAGGGAGAGCGGCAACTCGGAGAGGCATATATACCATCGTGCATACGAGCGAGTAAGCGCGCCGAGTCCGTTACTCGCGTATCGGGGTATTTCCCAGAACGCGCCTATAAACAAACAAACGAGAGAGAGAGAGCGCTGTACGACTACACGCACACGAGGGAACGTCGCGCGCAACTGAATATTACACACGAATACGCAGGCGCATAAAGCGTGCGGTGAGAAAAGGAGAGGCGCGCAACCGACCCATGAGGAATCACGCTGGCGGTAGTCGCTCGCTCCCCACCTCGACGATCTCGGAATTCCCGCGGAAGGGAGTGCGGCGGGGAAGAGCGGGGGGGGGGGGGGAAGCTTCTGGCGCCGCCGTTTACTCGTACTCCCCTCCCGCGTTCCTGCGGCGCTCCCCCCCCTCCCACCCTCATCGCTTCTCCAACGGTCTTCTTCTACCGCGCAAGTGGAGCTCCGAGTGCGCGCGCAGCGAGGCCGCCACGCTCCCCCACCACTCGTCGCCAGACTCTCGGTTCTCCCACTCTTAAACGTAGCCCTCTCCACCCCCCGCCACTTGGACTCCTTCCCAGTACGGGGTGGCCAGCGCTCGGGCGCGGTACGGCGCCTTTTCCCCTCTCTCGGTGATTCACCCGACAGATTACCGAGAAGTTACGCCGGAAAAGGCGGCAACCCCGTATGACTTGGTTAAGGTTGCAAGACTTTTGTGCAATCTCCTCCTCCTGCTTCTCTTTTTTCTCCCTTCCTTCACCCTTGACTACTGTTCGATACTATTTTCTATCCCGCAAGAGTTTCGCAAAACTCGAACACACCTCACGCACCGCTTCGATCCGCTATGCGTAAACACGGATGAAAACGGAAAAGGATGAAAACAAACGCTGACTCACGCTGACGCCCTATTCGACACACTCGTCATCGCGTCCGCATCTCCTTCCCTTCCACGATGATTTCATCCTACACCTGCGTTCGCTCGATCTTTTCTTAGGTGTACGATACTACGATTATACCGGGTACTGACATCGCCCACGGATCAGGAATGTTCGCGGCCCGGCCAATGTTTTGAATTTCGTTGAGATTAAACCAACCGCGGTATCGCTCGTTGGCTTTTTATCGGCTTGTTGAGATAAGCGCGAGGTCGAATTCTTTAGTTCCACCGGAGATTCGGGGAAAACCGTAGAAACGTGGAAAACTTGATAATCGTCCCTTTTCGTGGAGCAGGTGAGATTGAAAAGGAAGGTAGGCGAGATTGTAGGGTTTAGGATCGTTGTATCTTTATCGTTATTTTCGTCCATCAAAAAGCACGAACGAATAAACAAAATTATCAGAACGAGCGGCGTTTAACCCCGATATGATAATGTTCCTGATAAGAAGGCTAAAAAAATGCCGCGCGATAATTCAAATCTCCAAAAACAACTCTCACTCTCAATATTCATCGAAATCTCAATTCTTTCGGTTTTTAACTTATTTCCTGGCGAGTGGTCGAACAACAATAATTAATCCAGCCAATGTCATAATTCTCATCGATCGAAAAGCGTACAAGGTAGTTCGAAAAAGTGTCGAGGGGCGCCGAGATTCACGGCGCTAAAAGACGATCCTACAAGCGAGATTAGAGCTTCGCGGTAAAGTAACCGCGCGCGTTCGCTTCCCGGCAAAAAGCCCCCTCCCTCGAGCTCCGAGTCGCGCGCGCCGTTCGAGGGGAAAGACAATTTCTCCCCGCGCGAAGCGCCAGTCCGCCAGGCCGGTCTCGAGTGGGGGAAGAAACGGTTGAACGCTGGTGGTGGAAACATCGGTGGACGGCGGGGAGGTAGAAAAAAGCTGGTGCCGCGGGAACACGGGACGGAAGTGGCTGCTACGTGGAGGGGCGAGAGAGTGGTGGGGGAAAAGCGCGGGTAACCAGGCTGGATACATCGCTTGTGGAATTCAGTAAGCGAACGGCTCTCGGAGGTTACGGACGCAGAGTATATATGTATAAATATTTATATGTATGTACACGTACACAAATATTTTTCGACACAACATATAAAAAGGAAAAAAACAGAGTTTCTCCAAGTTCGCGGTTCTCGCTTTTAACGGAGCGAGCAACCGTTTTCTCGGCACAAAAACATCGAAGCAAATTTGAAAAGTAAAAAAAACAATAAATATCGACGCGACCGTTTACGAAAGAAAGGAAAACAACCATCAGAGCTGGACAATCGAACGAGTTCAGTCGCTGGCATCTCGAGAGTTAAAAGAAGAAGAAAAAAACCAAACACGAGCATACACACATACGCATGTAAATTAACGCCTTTGTACATAAATCGACGGCACAAACCAGTTTGATGAAAGTTACGACCTTTTGAACAAAATTTCGTTAATCCCGTGAAACATCGAGGTGAAAGATTACAAATTGCGGACAATTGGAAGATACGAGAGGCAACATCGCGGATTCAAAGTTTCGGGTTTCTGGTTCGGGCAAACACTAAATTTCGTCTCGTCCAACAGTGGCTTTAATCAATCAAACTGGATTCCAACAAGCAGTACGTGTCGCGATTACATCGCGGCTATCGGAGGCTTAAGAAATTATTTAAGGTAAGAACAATAACGCCGCGACTTTTCCTCTTTTTATCTTCTTTGCGATCTCGCTCGTATTTTATTTTGAAAATCCGCGCGAAATTTGAGCGAGACTGGAGTCTCCGTTCGGAACTTTGTATTTCCAACGGACGAGTCAACGTCCGTTAACGATGCGGGAGAGGAAAAAAAACATTGCCTCGACCGGAACTGTTCGGTTAACGGTTCCGAAATCGAGAAATTGCCAACTTCCTCTAAAAAGTAAACGACCCGAAATTACATTCCAAATGTTTCGAAAATTCCTGAACGTCTGTTTTTTTTTTGTTTCCTCCCGAATATTCGTCGATAATCGATGACCGACAAAAAAAAGTAAACAAATGAAACTTTATTCGTTTACTTTTTTCCGGCTCTTCGGAAAATTTCGCGAAGAATATTTTTTCGTCGAGGACCGATTTAACGATATCGGGCTTGAAACGAAGACGAAAATATTGTTGTTTTCGACGATCGTTGAGTGAAAATTTAGCTCGTTCATAATATTTTGCCGGATTGCAATTTCGTTAAAAATAAATTGAGGACGGGTTTTTTGTTTGTATACACGTATCTCGAATTAGCCCGGCTGGAACGATCCTATTGCGTGTTTACTTCGCAAACTGGGTGTCACTTAAAAAATGTGCGGTTTTCACGTCTGTTTATATTCATATGTACGAACACACGCGCGCTTGTTCTATATATAGATAAAATAATAACAAATTCCGTGTTATTGTTTTCGAAACATCGCTTCGCAATAACGATCGAACGAATCTTACGAAATATTTATCTCCGCGACATTGAAACGACGCTTCAAAAAATTAGGAGAAATCGAAGTCCGAACGCTCTTGGGAAATAATAAGAACGATAACGAGAAACAACAACAAAAACACAATACTGATAAAAGCCAACACTGCCTTCGTCCAAATATCGTACAATGATGCATCCGTCCATATTTTTATACATTTTTTATTTACAAATTCATTTTTTTAAAATGATTGTCCTTTTTTTCGATTTTAACAAAAAAGTGATCGAAAACGAGCGATATGTTTATTTACCATATATTTTTATCGTCATCAAAAGTCTTTTTATTAATTTAATATTGAACCAGTTTTCAAATCTTAATTCGGTAGAAAAAAAATAATCTAATAAAATAATATAAAGGAACGAATTTCACTTGAGTGTCGATTCGAATACGATGCAACATTTTTTTTACATTTAAATATTCATTATTCATTATGCCTTAGTATTTTACAAAAACAAAATTCGGACTGAAATTTTACGTTGTCTCAATGAGGAAATCGACAAACCAATAAGATTGACAAACCGTAAAGAATATCCACGAAAATAAAAAAAATTGATCAATCAAAAAACAAACATTTTTACTTTTTTTCAACCATCAAATAGAAGAAAAAAAAACGGATGCGGATGCTTTCGAAAATCCTCGGACGTCACGATTCTCCGCAATCGAAACGATGCACGTGTTTTTCGTTTTCGACGTTCGAAAAAATCAAAATTATATTGCGCGTCTTTAACGGTTTCAAGATTCCGAAATTTTTTTCGATGCCGTGCCAAACAAACAAACAAAAAAAAAAAACATTTTCCTTTTCCTCAAGCTTCCGTTCTTTGCCGATCGATTTTTTTTGTTTACTTTTCGTTGTCCCGTCGAAAGAGCATTCGATCAGTTACGCGTTCCTTCCGTCGAAAAAAAAAAACAACAACAAAAAAAAACGTTCGACGCGCCACGCTTGAAAAACGGTTTTACAAACCTTGGGATGCGTGTTTGCGCGCATGCGCGCGCGTATAAAAAGGCAGAGTCCCTCTCGGGTAGTGTTTGAGGAATTTCGCGCGCGCACGTCGACCTTTCGCCGTTAGCCTCGGGGGGACCCGGTCGTGGCGGTCTCTCTCGCTCCCCCCCACCTCCCGACCCCGCTCGCTCATCCCCCTCTCCTTTTCTCTTCCGCGAGGGCAACTTAGCGCGCGAAGCCGCGAAAGATGAAGAAGAAGGAGAAAAAGACGAAGAAAAAAGAAAAACCGCTCGTCTGGAATGTCCCTCGTAGGCTCGAAAATTCCCCGATCTCGCGGGACTCGGAATTCGCAACGTTCTTTTACTCTTGAAACTCCCCACCGTTTGCCCTCGTCCTCCCCTCTCTTTCCCATTCTACCGTCCAGCGTTACTCTTCTTCGTCTCGTTCTTTCGTGGCGCGGGGCATGAATAATTTACGTTTCGCGGATTTGAATTTAAATAAATTCGTACGCACATATACGCTTCCCTCGACGTGTTTTTTTCGTTTCTTTTTTCTTCCTTTTTTTTTTTTTGTTTTTTTTTCGTCGCCGGTTAGCGCACGCGGTGATGCCGAGACAATTTTCGGCCAACGGGGGATCGCGCACCCTTGTTACGAAACGTCCAACATCGAAGCAACAGTTGAAACTTTTCTTTTTTTTTTTATTGATTTTTTTTCCCGCGTGAAAAAAGTGACCGCGAGAGGAAAGAAAAGTTTTGCTTTAAAGGTAGAAGTTTGTTTGATTTTTTTTCTTCTATTTATTATTATTATTATTATTATTATTTTTTTTTTAAACGGCGCAGAGCCTACATTTATTTTCGATATTTGGCTGTACTTTTTTATCGGCGAATTTTGTAAGAACCGAAATATTGAAACTTTAAGAAAATTTATCGGGATTCGTAAATTTCCCTCTCTCTTGAAGCGCTTCTACCCCCCTCTCAATCTTTTTCCTCCGTAGCACTCGCGAGGTCGTAGTCCTTCGAGTTGTTAGACCCTGCCTATTGCTTCTACGTTTTCGCTCACCGCTGTGTGTACGACGCGCCGCCTTCCTAGCGTGCTCTACATGCTGGCCTGCTCTCCACGCTTCTTTTCCCGCCGGATATACCTGCTCCCAAACAAACGGAAAGAAGCAAAAAGGAAAGAAAAGAAAAAAAAAAAACAGCTGCCATTGAACGCAGCTCGCGTTTCGTACTACGCACATCCGGCGTGGCACTAAACGCCTTTCCATTCTCGTGGCGAACCTCCGGCTTCTTTCTCGTCCGATAAAAATGGAATAAAACGAAAAAAAAAAAAAAAAAAATCGGGAAATATTGCGAAACGGCACTCTCGCTTATCAACCGACACAGCATGGAAGAACTCGAAAAATGTCGAAAAAGGTTCAGTTCTTCCCGAAATTGCACTAATTTCTCGTTTTTATGTCCTTGCTTTTTTTCCCCCTTGTTATTGTTTTCCTCGTTGCGTGATCGTCGATGACTTTCTCGTTAACTCTGAAATACTTGTTTCTGGCGTTATACTCTTTACGGGCATCCAGAGACGAAAGGATTTCGCAAATATCACTGCACAATTTGCAATCACGAGAGATCGGATTCTTATCACTTTGACTGATCTTTACACCCGCCTCTCTCTCTTTTTTTTTTGGTTCTTGGTTAATATTTATTGTAAACAGTGTTATTATACTTTTATCTACTTTATATTGTTTCGAAGCCTTGCTCGCGTCATATTTTTATTTTATATTATTTTATGTTTTTCTAGTTGCTTTCAGTATTATTAATCTATTATTATTTCAATGATTATTATTATTTACGACTACTTGTAAAATACTTATTATTACCGTCATTATATTTATTAACTTTTTCTATTATTTTTATCGTTCAAACTTGTTATTTTTTATTATTTTATTTTTATTTTTTGTTGCGTTGTACTGTCGCCCTTTATCGCCCGAAAGTGTACCTGGGTTATAATAACTTTATCATCATCATCTCTCTTTCTCTTCTCGTGCTTGTTTTTTCCCAGCGTGTTCAAAGCCCAACCCAAACCGTCGAGTACAGCCAATTGGCCAGTCTCCGAAATTCACTATTCGAGAATAGAAGACAAAAGACTGAGAACAAAAAAAAAAGAAACGTCGCGACACGAGTGAAAGACGAGGAAAGTCGGGCGTAAAAAAAAAAATGGAAAATTAAAACACTGTCGCGAAGAGTGATGTGCGAAGAACGGCAGGGGGGGGGGGGAGGCGGTGGTGGCAAAACGTAGATACGCGAAGTCGCGGATTCTAAAAATAAAACGGGTCGTGTATGCCTTCGTGTACGAGTCTATATTTATCCTGGAGCATGTAAAACGATATATGTATCTATGTATATTTGTGTATATATATATATATATATCGATCGGAAACGCCCGGACTTTCTAACGACTTTTCGGCGCCAATTGACGCCGAGTTTATCATCGAAACCAGCTGCGAAGGTCTGCTCGCACAATCTGTAATCTGTCTGTCTGTCCCTCCTCCTCCCTCTCTCTCTCTCTTTTGTCGTAACCGCACGAAACGTTACAACGTCGACAAATCGACTATGACGTTTCGAAAACGTAACTCTCGTTTTGTTTGTTTATTTTATTTCACTTCTTTTTTAGTATTTATTTATTTTTTCTTTTTTTTTTTTTGACCATTTCGTTGTATCTTTCCGAGACTTTGTTTCTTTTTTGGTATTTTTTTTTTTTCTATTTTTGTTTGTACTTTTGACATTCGAAAAGAGCGGTATCGAGAGCGTCGATTTTTCGAAGCGGGCGCTTATGAGAACACGAGCCGTGGACCCTTCCGAGAAAGCAAATATTTTGGAATGGAACGAGAGGGCTTACCATCCTTCGACTCGCAGCTTCCATCTTAATCTTTCTCTCTCTCCTCCTCCTCCTCCCCCCCGCTGGCCTTGTTCGGTCACCGAACACTCGGTCTCCCCTCTTTTCGTTACTACTTCGTGAATGGAATCTTCTCACGCTTATCAAAGGCCTCACCGACAGGTCCGTGTAATGTATATATATATATATATATATATATATATATATATATTAATATACGTATCGCGAGGCCGCTATGTTCTTCAATACGATATTTCGCCCGAGAGCTCGGAATTAACGACTCTACATGGGCGCGCGCACGGTACGTGTTTCAAAACGATAAAACAACTTGTCCCGGAAGACCTCGTGATATTAATATATTGAGCATGAGATCGATTCTCTTTGATTCTTTTTTGTTTATTTTTCTTTCATTAAAATTAAAAAAAAAAAATCTTTTTTTTTTAATTTTCGTTTCTTCATTCAGGCAGAATCAACAGACTCATTTCGTTTCTCAATGTTTTTTCTTCGGGGATGAACGTTGCGTGGAATTGCTGCGGTTCGGACTTTGATTCACTTTCGCACATGGACATTTTTCGAATCACTGTTGAATACGTGATGGAGCAGAAAGATTCTCAAGTTTAGTTGTTTGAAGAGAAAGTAGCGAGGTATCGTTGGAAAACAACGAAAGATATCATTTTTATCGATATATATATATATATATTTATTTTTTTTTTTTTTTTTTTTTTTTTTTTTTTTTTTTTTTCGATTTTTCTTTTGACCATTTTTGGTCATCGAATTTGATTCAGGATTGTTGTGTATTTTAGTGTACAATTTTCATGACGAGTTTTTATCCAAAAGGCGACATTTTGGAAAAAATATTTTTAAATAATATTAATGAATTGATTTTTTAAAAATTGTTGCTTGTCTCATACTTTCGTATCTTGATTTTTCGTATTTTACGAAATATTCTTTTTTCCTATGCGAATTTTTTATTTTCTTATAAAACGCACGAAAAAGTTTTGCTCGTTTTTATAAACATTGGATTTTTTTTGTTATTACGAGGGATTGGAAAATAATAATTTTGGTTGAAAATTGAACATTTCATTCCTCCGTGTGATTTTTGAGCTCTCTTCGTACTTGAAAAAAAACCGTTCGAATTTAGTACACGCGCAAATCGTTTACGACACAGAAACACGAATGCAAAAAGCCGGGAGGCCGAGATGGCGAGGTCTCATCGGCTGCGAATGCAGTACATCTCATTCACGAGCAAACGCGTGCTTTCTCTCTCTCTCTCTCTCTCTTTCTCTCTTTCCCGCTTCTTTTGCTATCGCGACGCGAACGCTCTTCCCGAGACATTGTCGATATGGGACCGATACGGGAGATCTCGCGCCGTCCGTGTACCAAGTGACGAAAATAGATCGCGGATCTCTAACGATTTCTGTGCTGCATAGACAAAAAAAAATGTCACGACCAAGGGGACGTCTAAAAATGTATTTCAATGGAGAATCTTGCGCAGCGGAGATTTTTTTTTTTTTTGTTTTGAACTCCGAATGGGAGAACGAAAACAGTCAAAACGAAAACGCGCGTACTCAAAAAAGAATTTCATTCAGTAAATAAATTTAAGATATCCACGATGCGACGATTCAGAATTTCGTTTCACTTTTTCATCGCAATTTTCATTTTTTAGTAACGTTCTTTCTGGAAAAAAAAACTTCCGAAAAACTGTTACTTCCATTCGATACGCAAAGCTATCGCCGTAAACTATTTTTCGCGCATTTATATGGTTACCGAGAAATTGAATTTTTTAAAGTTTAAAAGTTAAAAAATAAAATACACTTTTTTTATTGAATTTATCGATAATTGTTCGAATACACTGATTAATCCATTTAGGGCTTGTCTTTATATGGAACATTTCGCCAAAATTTCGATCAAATTGCGCGTAAAAATAATTGATTCGAATATAAGCTTTATATTAATTCGTATTAAAAATTTGACTTAAAATTTACGCTCAATATTCTATCAGAAATTCGAAATATGTTAAATATTAATTTAATCATTAATAATACAAATTGTCGATCAAAGTCAATATTAAAATAATACATTTATTTTCATTAATTAATCGAAACAGTAACAAAGAATTAGTCATTTATGTAACATTTAATAAATATTTACTTAATCTCAATACCCAACTAATTTTTACAAAAACGTATATTTTATTTTGGTAATAAAAAACGAGGTAGAAAAGAACAAAAAAGGATATTTTAAGAACGGGCTTCAACGATGAGTCTCGATACGACCGAAAACGTCCCATGGCCGTTCGAGGAGGAACGTTCGAGAATCGAGTTGTGAAAAAGATTTTCTGCTAGGTTAGTTTGTACGAAGGCCATGAAACGTAACGAGAGATAGTCGAGGTTCAGAGTAAAGGGAGGGGCGGGGGGGGGGGGAAGAGAGAGAGCAGAGAGCGGCTAAAATTAGAATGCCCGTTGGAATGTCCATTGGGTGTTATGTAGCGTGTAGTCACTGTACCATAGCCGTGCCACAGGATCGGAATTTTGTGTTACATTGTACCAACGGGGCGTAGAAGAAAAAAAAAAGAAAAAGAAAAAAAAATCTCGCGACCACGGAAAAAATATTTCGCGAGTCGGAAAAAGAAATCGGTGCAAGCTCGAAAACAAAAACAAACAAAAAAAAATCAGCGCTTGCGAATCTACGTTATCGTTACTTTCACCCTTAAGCGTATGGACTTTCACTCAGGAAACGCGATTTCAACGGAAATTCCATACCGCATACTTGCAAACTGGTTTCGTATCATAATCCCTCATATTTCCCACTTGTTTCATTATTATCGTTCCCCTTGCCGTTTTCTTATCGCTATCGTCTCGTTTCTTCACAATTAGTAGCTTTTTTTTTAAAATCGCCCCTCGTCCCTCCGTAAAACACTTGTATTGTTTACTAAATCGCGTAAATACTCTCGAAGAATCGTCCTTGATTGAGCTCTTCGATTTATCGACGACAAATTCTTATTATTTCTCGTTATAAAAAATGTATAAAAACGAAAAATAAACGAACTCTCGTTTTCCAATAAAACAACAAAATATATCTTATTTGTTTGAAAACAAAACAAAAGAAGAAAAACTGAATGATCAAAAATATACAAATCATAATTTCCCAGTTGAAAATCTTTTGATTCACCCCAATTCAAATCCCCCTCCCCGATATTCCCAACAATAAAAAATGGACCCAATTCCCAATATGGGAAAAAGTCCCCAGTGAAAATCCCGACGAAAGCTCCCAAGATAAATTGAAAAAAAAAAAGGAACAATAAATATCGACCAGGGAGCGCGTTCATAAGTGTCGCGCGGTCCTCCTCCCTTCTTCATATCCCATTCCCGAAGCCTCCTCGTCCCCCAAAGGGGGCACATCACTGGTGGCTTCTCGGACTGCCACAACGCTGCCAGAAAGGTCGATGTCCTGACACGCATGGTTGTCGTCGTCGTCAGTGTGCCCTGTGAAACGATCGAGACGGAGAACTCAACGGAGGGAGAGAGCGAGACCGAGAGAACTCGCGGTAGAGAGAGGGGGGGGGAAAAAAAGTCTCTGGGAACGAGAGCCTCGTTGGATCGTATATATAATAAATCGTAGACATCAGTGGGAGGTCTTCCATTCTCCATCTTTCTCACTCTCGATCTTACTTCCTCCTTCCTGCTATCCTTTCCTCCTTTCCCCCTCCCTCTCCTCCTCTTCCTCTTTGCTCGATTTTAAATACGCGATGTATATACGAAAACATTTCGTACTCGTACTTTTCGAGTGGAAATGGAGAAGGTTGGGGTTGATGGAGGGAACTAAGAAAATGTCTCTTCCTCGGGGCACTCGGTAGACTCGCTTTTGGACTATTTAAATATTTCCCAAGTGGAAGAAGTAGATACGTGTATATATATATATGTATGGCAACTGTTGGGCAGCTGCCTCCGATACGCACTTCGTGACGAGGACACTTGGAGCACTTTTGTATACTTTTCGGGGTGGTTGGGTGTTTGCGTGGCTCTTCCCGGGTATGGGTAAGCGTACGTGCGAGGGGAATGATCGCGAAACGCGTGTCAAGGGCCCGACCAAATTGGGGCGTTGCTCGTCGTACTCTTTATCTCTCGTGTGTCTTCCGCCTTTGACCCCTCCCCGCGCCGTCCCTTGCGTGACTTTGCACGCACGCGCAAACTTTGGAAAGTGACGCAAGGGCGCCGTTTTATCTCTCGGGTTTGGACAACCAAAATTCATTTCGGCATCAATCCCAATGAAGATGCAAAAATTCATTTGGATTAATTGTGATAACGAGGCGAATGTTTTTTGGACGATAACGGAAGTTGGGAAGATTGATTAGTCGAAGTGGATTGTAAAAAAAAATTATTTACATTGAAAAATGGGAATTGTAAATAATAGATGTTGATCAAATTAAAATGGTAATAAATCATGTTAATATTAAAGAATACAAACGGAATGAGAAATTTATAAAAAAATGATGGTGTATAGTTGCAAATAATTGAAAAATATAAATAATAATAATAACCCAAACAAACCCAATAAAGATAATTTTCATAAAAGATAGAAAAAAGAAATAATACCGAAAAAAATGAGTTTTCGTTGCGGCGCAACCGTTTTCGCCATTGAATTATCGGAGGGCGAAGTTTCGGATAAAACGGTACGAGGTTCGCGTGTAGACACCGCCGCGAATATCCTTCGATACGGGATGCACATCGCGTACACTGGGTTCGCTGATAATGCCGATCCTCCGCTCGTAATTGGAAAAGTATTCCAAGTTGAGCCTGCGGGCGATCGAACGTTCCGCATCAGGCTTAGCAAATGAATTGCACAATCGCACGCGAGTACGCGACCGTAAACAGCGTGTACGCGCGCATGTGCGCCCACCTACGAGCACCCGCTAAATCACGGAAGAATAAATCGCCGCGTCTTTGCCGACACCTTTTTTTTTAAACAAAAAACAAAAACTTTGAATAGTGTCGAAGAAATTTAATTGTTATGCACATAATATAATAATTGTATAATAATTATTATATTAATATAAAATAATATAAAACATTTATATTAAAAAAACGTAATTATTAGAATTGCCCAAATTTCTCCCAATGATCTTTATTAACATTCAGAATAATATTTTTCATATTTAGTTTATACATTGCCAAGTCAGAATTCTACAAAATATTTTCGTCATTCTCAAACTTCCGACTAGTCGAAAAAAAATTTTGAAAATGCAGAAAAAAAATCTCAACGATGCAAATTTGAAAAACGAGCTGTCGTTTTAAAAAAAATTCCTAGCCAAAAATAAAAAACAATTTTTTTTGTTTTCCTCTTTGAGCAAGAGAGGAAGTTCGATCCTCATCGGTTTGCTGAACAATGCAATAAATTCATCGGTTTACATCACCGATCTCGAATAATCGAATCGTCGATGAATATTTGCGCGTGTAAATAACGCTTCCTCGTGGCACTCGCCGAGTGATAAAAAATATATATAAAAAATATTAAAAAAAAAAAAACGAAAATTGTAAATGCGATATCGCAAATTGAACTTGCTAATTATTCCGAGCTATTACTCTTTCGCTATATTCGTCGCGATTATGCGATATCGCGTCTCGAGCGATGCTCGAATCAACGTGCGCGGGGGAGGGGCGAGTTGAAGCGAGAGGTACATAGCCATACCGTCGTCGTCGTCGTCGTCGTCGTCGTCGTCGTCGTCGAGGCAAGATAAAAAAAAAACAGAATCGTAGGGAAAAAAAAGGCGGAATCTTTTAATAACCCAGACAGGCGTCGTTCAGTCCGACAGACGTCGTCGACGCCTGCAAATATTGTTTATCGGGAGTCAGAGCAACGATCATGCCACACAGACGGACATACAGCCTTTTTTTTTTATGGACACGCGTTTATGGATGGGGAAAAAAAGAGGAAAAGATCGTACGTAAGAAAAATGATAAACGTACCTGTGACCGTTGCTACATGTATGCGGAAATTACACGCAATCTGCTATTCTCTTTTTCGGAATTTCAAAAATTCAAGCTTTTGGTATTTTGTGTTAAAGAGACAAAAAAAAAAAAAATTACGAGACAATCCCAATGGGAAGATCCGAAAAACATTTAAACAAATTCGAATAAGAATGATGGCCGCGAAAAATGATTTTTGTTACGAGTGGCAAAACTGTTAAAAAGTTTTTGTCTTTTTAGTATTAATTAATTTATTATTTATTATTATTAGAATTGATATCGTAGATCATTGAAGCATGTATCAGGGTTGTCGCTGAAGGATGAGAGCGTCGATCGAAACCGGACGTGGCTCGATCGATTGTTTTCTTTTCTTTTTTCTCTTTTCTCGCAATCTCCATTCTCATTGATCTCTCGGACCCTCGTCGTTCGGAGACTCATCTCGCGTCTTCTTGGCGCGTACGACCTGCGGTTCGCATACGCAATAAAACGGACCTCCGTGAAGATAGAGATCCGAGACGCTTGACCAACGAATTATTCAATTTGATACACCGGAACCGAACGATCAATCTCTATCATCCTCTCCCGAGAAATTCCACGATGAGCGAAAGACGCAAAAAAACGCAACCCAAACAAACTCAAAATATAAACAAACCCAAACAAACGCAAACAGATTCAGAAGGAGAACGCCAAACGAACTCTGGTGAACCCAAACAGCACGAAGTAAACCCAAACGAAAAGAGAGCCTTAAATATTCCAACTCGAATAAACCCAAACAAACAAATTCAACGTTTGTTTGGATCTGCATTTCGAATGATATTTTTTCGCCAAATGAAACGTCTTGATATCCGCGTACGCCATTCATCACGACCGGAAGTCGATACGTCATTGCGAAGTTTATTTTTGCCGCTCGTTTTGCGAATCGAACAAACGGTTATAAAAAAAGTTGTTTTTTTTTTCGGCCAATACTCAGCCGTCAGAAACATATCGCGAATTCTTCGCTTCAGCAATTTTTTGCGACTTTTCTGTATCTTCCTCTTCCCCTCTTTTCGCCCCCCCCCCCTCCCTCCTTTGCTTTCTCTTCACGTTTGTATTATTTGTCAATTGTGAAATATACAAAATTTGCCAATCATCGCGAATCTTCGTTTGTCGCACTTGTCTCCGTCCCCCCCCCCCCCCCCCCCCCTCTACACCCCTCGTTCGCTCTTTTTCACACCGACGGTCTGTGGGGAGAGAGGAATCGAGCAAATATTTGCACCGAGTCCCTGATCCACTTTTCAACAGACGAGACTCGGTATCAGAGCCAATATTTCCCACCAGCGCCCAACCTCGATATTACACGAACGAAGAAATTCGCCGCTTGGAGGCTCTACACCATCCGTGCACGCGTGACACCTTCTCAGCCAAACGAATTATACGAATTTTAATTTTTTTTCATCCCGTGCGAAGATACGTTCGAGCAATGTTTCTACATTTGTTTATTTTTTCTTAAGAGTACGATCCCATTCGGGCAGGATCAATGTCACTAGAATAAAAATGAGTAATTAAGAGGTTAGGACAGCTTGGAAATTGAGTATATCACTCCCATAAATGAATTATAGAAATATGCAAAATAGAATAGTTTGCTAAAACGTATTTTTATGCACAGAGTGTGTAATAAATTTATGCTCGAAATATCAGGTCGAATGTCAATTTTTATTAATTAATAAAAATATGATCAAGTATCGTTAATATTTAAGTTATTAATTCAACATAAAATTAATCATTTAAAAAATTAAATCTCCTGAAGGATCTTTTTGAGATTTCGGCCACACTGATCTCATTCAGAAATTCATTCAGCTTGGCTCTTCAATTTTTCGAATCAACTTCGAAAAAAACAAAAAGAAAAAAAAACGACGATTATTCGAGAAATCGTTTGTTTGTTTTCGTGGCAAAATGACGCACGGATAACCCAATTGATTACGGACGTTGGAGCGTCTGCACTTTTATTTCGGAGAACCTGTCGCAATTTGGATGTTCTGGGGAGTGGTAGATAGGGGAGGGTTGTATAAAGATGATACATACATTTTCTTGACGAACGAGGATATATATATATATATATATATAGATAATATATGGGGACGTACGAATGCCTACGCGTTTGGAATACCGCTGTTGAAGCATGACTATCCTTTTCGCTATCTCTCGGGAGAGCCAAGCGATACGATACGCAATAGGCGATAGTGTACGGCCCGCTCGTAAGACTCGCCTCGTAAGGATCGTAAACAATGGTGACGAGGCAGAAACGCTCTAATAAACGTTAATCGTTACTCCAATTCACGTCATGTAACCCATTCGTTTCCATTTTCTCTTTATCTCGAATTTCGAACGGCCTCTCCTGACCATCGTCCAATTTGCAAACTTGTCTATTCTTTTTTTTTTTTTCAATTAATTATTATTCGTCATTGTTTTTGTTTTTTTTTGTTTTCATTTTCATTCATTATTGTTGGTTGCCGTTTGTGTTTTTCCTTTTTATTCCCTATTATTGGTGGTTTTTTTCTTCTTTCTTTGGTATTAACGAGCTTTGTAATTTCGGTTGCAGCGTGTGGCGAATCAGGCGCTTACAGTTTCGCCACAGCCGGGATTAACGGTGGAGGGGCCGGTGTCGAACATGTCACCACCGACGAACGACGTCACGAACGGTGTCGTCGTCACCTCGGATGAGCTCACACCCCGCGTACCGCCCACCGGAAGTCCGGCAATCACGACATCACTCGCCACCCACAAACGTACACCCAAAGACTTCATCTTCGGAAAGGTGATCGGAGAGGGCAGCTTCTCCACGGTGAGTACGAGAGACTCTTAAACATTCGCTCTTTGCCTCTCCTCTGTTACGACAAATCGTCAACTTTGATTTTTCGACCTTGAAGAAATCCGTAGTTGCAACGAAAACAGTTGTTGTTGTTGTTGTTTTTGATTTTTGATTTTTTTATCGATTGGTGATTGTAGAGATTAAATTTTATTCTAGTCTTATCAGGGAGTCGATAAGAGCTCCAATCTACTCGGAAAAGAACACTCATTGAGGCGAAGAAGTGTTCTGTGTTGGCGATTGATAATTGTCGAATTTCGATGGCTTTGAAAATTGCAAAGTTCGAACACGAGGAAATTTATTATTTTTAATTTTTCCACTTTTTTGTTCGTTTTTACGGGCTGAGAAAATTACTCGATTTTTTTTTGTGGTTTTTCAGTAGAAATTTATTGATTGAGTTTTGGATATGAAAAAATCAATAAATGTAAGATTTTTGAGTTTCTATACTCGTTGATTCTGCAATTGATGGAATCCGAATTCTTTGGCGATTTTCGTTCGCCGAAATAATTGTAAAAAATCGAAATTGTTGGGGATCGAAATTGTTGACTAGAGGAATGATTAATTTGAACGGTCTCGATTCGTCACGACAGGTGTACCTGGCGAAGGACATCCACACGAGTCGGGAGTACGCGATAAAAGTATGCGACAAACGTCACATAATCAAGGAGAAGAAGACCGAGTACGTTAAACGGGAGAAGGAAGTTTTGAACATGCTGACAGGCGCGAAACACTCGTTCGTACGTTTGTTCTGTACGTTTCAAGACCTCGATCGTCTGTACTTCGTTCTCTCGTACGCCAAGAACGGGGAGCTGTTGCCGTATATAAACAAGGTCGGCTCGTTCGACATCGAGTGCACAAAGTTTTATTCAGCCGAGATTCTCCGGGGTCTCGAGTACCTTCACGGTTTGGGGATAATCCATCGCGACCTCAAACCCGAGAACCTACTTCTCGACGAGAAGATGCACGTACTGATAACGGACTTTGGTAGCGCCAAGATACTCAAGGACGACCCGGAATTGTTGAGGCATCCGAGGTTGACGACAGGAACGACAACGACGACGACAACAACAACAACAACAACAACAACAACAAACGCAACGACAACGACGACGACCGGGGCAACGAGTGAAAACAGCGAGATATCGGACGAACCGAGAAAACGACGAAACTCTTTCGTCGGTACCGCCCAGTACGTATCCCCGGAATTGCTCACCGACAAAACGGCCAGCAGAGCTTCCGATCTGTGGGCGTTGGGCTGCATCGTTTATCAAATGGTCGCGGGCCTGCCCCCCTTCAGATCCAGAAGCGAATATCTCATATTCCAGAAAATCCTGAAACTCGAATACGAGATACCGGACGGGTTTTGTCCGTTGGCGAAGAGCCTCGTCGAACGTTTGCTCGTTGTCGAGCCGAGCGAACGTTTGGGAGCCACCGACGAACACGGCTCCGGTTATCCGAGCATAAGGGCTCACGAGTTCTTCGCCGGTGTCGATTTCGAGACCCTACACGAGCAAACTCCACCCCCGATATATCCCTACCTACCGGGCACCTCGGAACACGAAGAAATGAGATCCCATTATCGCGTACCCGATCATCTCGAGCCCGGCCTCGACGATCGCCAACTCACCAGATTGCTCGGCCTTGGTATCGGCGAAGAGGCCATTCCTGTCAAAATCAGCCATCGCGGTCCTACCCCCGTCACCACCACCACCTCCACCGCCACCGCCACCACCACCACCACCACCACCACCACCGCTAACCCCCCGAACCCGTTGAATCCTGCCGCCCCCAACACCCCCGCTGTACCGATCGAAAGACCAACCACCCGCAGAAGCAATTCCGGCATCGCCGATCTCACCGAGGCCGAGATCAAACGCAGACTCGAGAAACAACGAAACGGCGATCCCTGGCATTCCTTCGTCGATGATAATCTCATACTCAAACGCGGATTCGTCAACAAACGCAAGGGCCTCTTCGCTAGAAGAAGAATGCTTCTCCTCACCACTGGACCCCATCTGTACTACGTTGATCCTGTCACCATGGTACTCAAGGGCGAAATACCCTGGAGCCCCGAACTCAGGGTCGAACCGAAAAACTTTAAGATCTTCTTCGTTCATACGGTACGCTCAAAGTCCTTGTTTCTTTCAAATTTCCTGAAAAAATATTTGCGATACATAAAAACAATTGTTGCATTCCAATTGTGTAAAAGTTTTCGAACTCGAAATGATAAAAATGATAAATAAATTATAAAACGTGCTATTCGATGCTACAAATGGAAACGAAGATTATTTAGGAATGCACCCAACTTTTTTTGCCAGTATTTTAATTCTCTTTTTATCATTATTCTCAGCTTTGGTGATCAACTTTCGTTGCCAAATAAACGACGATCGTGAAAAAAGGTTTTGCAATTTTCGTAGCCTAAAACTGTTGTCAGGATCGAGCAATCGAAATTAAAAAACGATTTTCTCGAGTTGGAACAACAAAATTCGTATCTCGAAATTCGGAAAGAATTTTCGTTTCTAGAATTTTCTGAATATCGAAAATCTTCGAAAAATATTAAATTTATGAAATTCCTCGTTACAGCCAAACAGAACGTACTATCTGGAGGAACCGGAGGGTTTTGCACTCGAGTGGTGCCGAGCGATCGAGGAGATGCGAGTTCATTGTTACGGGCTAAGAGAGGAGAGCGTTTCCTGAAGTGAACGAAGCGGAGGTTCGCCCGAACGCGTGAAACATCGTCTGAGAGAACATCTCATTGGTGAAGGTCAAAAGCATTGAAAAAAAACGAGATAATCGAAAAGCAAGAAGAAAGAAGAAACAACAGTAACCGTATCGAAAGTTAAATCTCATTGGCCAACGAGAAAAAAAGTAGGAATTCCGCTGAAAGTCCGCGAGTGGGAAAAATTCTTGGCTTCGACCTTTAGAAGGCCAAGCTAACAAAAAAAACTTCGATAGCATCGTCCACGTCAAAAATCGAAAGAAAAAAAATTGTTTTTGGCCTCTCGAAAATTCTTGTACAGAGTTTAGGTTAGTCGCGAGAGTGAAAATCGTGAGTGCAGACGGGACGATGATTTAGGCCAAAAAATTCGATCCGCGACCGCGTCTTTTTGAAAAACTTGAAAGAAAAAAAAAACAAACAGCCAAAACCGTTCGAAAGCTAAATATCCCTTGAAGATTTCAAATCGCGGTGATTCCCGATCGCGGACTTTGCTCGCCGGACTCTTTGTCGCGTTTCGACACCTGCGTGAAACACACAAAATCCGAAAAAAACAATACGAGAGAGATAATAATAGAGACTGACAAATAGGGAATTTGAAAAAAGAAGAAAAAACAAAAAAGACGAATAAAGCGAGATAAGGGAACCGCGGCGTTTCCGCTTTGTCATTTTACAATTGGCTAAATCACACGCAAATCCATACACTATTCCGACCGAGATAAACAAGAATGGAATTTATGAAAATTCGCCGCGTTTTTTCAACTCTGGTACACATCTCGCTAACGAAAAAAAAAGAAAACGCGATACGAAAAGATTTCTTTTTTTTTTTTCATCCGACTGAATTCGCGACTGAGAGCCCGGCGAGCGTGTCCGCTGCTTCGATATATCACCCCCGCTTCCGATTCTAATCGAAAACAAAAAAAATGCAAAAATTCCCCGAGCGCAATTGAAAAAAACAAATAGTCAAAAAAAAAAGAAGGAAAGAATAGAAATTCAGGATACAGCCGGACAAGATTGAAAATGGACGTTCTTACGAGTCGCGGATCACCTTAGGTAGCCAATGTATAGTCAAATTTGTTGGTATTTCTGTTTTTCTATTTGCTATCACTGCGTATATTATTCCAAGAATTATCGAGCATCGGACTTGACGAGCGAGTGTTAGAAGAATGCATCGTCGAACAAAGTACCTCGCAGCTTTAAATCGCGTCGCCTGAAAAAAATCCTTCATCTCGAATTATTCTCACTTCCGGGTTAAAATCTCCACGTGTTCCCTTTTCCCTATTTTTTCGTCCACGTCCTAGTAAACCCAAACTTGTAAATAGTAGCGTGTAAATGAAAGTATAAGAGCGAGAACGTTCGAAGAGCAGGCTTCGTTGAACTATCTAATTGTTAAGTAACTTAAAAAAAAGAAAATCAAACTTTTTCGATCGATAGCATTTCGCTCCTCAGAGTCCGATAGCCGGGAAAACATTTTTTCTGGATTTCATCCAGGCCCACTCGCGAACTTGGCCAAAAAGAAAACAACAAAAAAAAAAGAATAATTAAAGAAGGACGAGAAACGTGTGCGCGAGATTCGCGATCGACCCGAGTGGGAGGACAATTTGGTGAATAGTGACAACTGTGCGAAAGGACGTGCGAAATATTGTGACTCGTTTGTTCGAGCGTTTTTTTTTTGTTCGTTTGTTCATTTTTGTTTTGTTTGTTTGTCATCGTGCGAACAGGATGCACGGAGATTCGCTCGTGGTAATAATCCTCGAGAGTGAATGTGTGTTCGCGCGCGTGTGTGTGTGTGTGTGTGTGTGTGTACGTGAATCTGAGTGTGCGAGTGTGCAATTGTTCCAATCTCCAAAGACTCGAGGGAGTCGCGTAAAAAAAAAAAAAGCGTGTCCCGTTATGAAATAGGGAGAGTTCCTTGACTTTTTTGACGCACGAACGACGCATCAACTTCTTCGCCCTGTCCAATTATTATCATTGTTTTTCATGAATTAATCGTTATTTATTCTTCGATAATCGCCGATAAGTTTCTCGTTATTAAAGGTCGTCATGTTCTATCGTCGCGTCTTAATATTAGGATCGATCAACGTTTATCATTATTATCATTATTATCTACATACGTGTCGTAAAAAGGGGTTATGTCCCTTATTTTTTTTTTTCCTTATTTTTCGCAACTCAGTATTCGTAAGTCGTAGAGAGCCGGCCCGACTCGAAAACCGAGTGAGACATCGAAAACGTTGATATCTTTCGTATTTTTCGTTGCCTTTTTTTAAATCACTTTCATTATTTTCCGTTCGCAGCGTTTTCGTTTCTCACCGGCCGCTCGTAATTTCTCCCCGTCGTCCGTTATTTATTTATTGAAAATCGTACGCGCACCCGTCGAAGGAAACTTCGTTCTCTCGCGTTAGTTATATTATTCCTAGCCGCTACCGAACGAGACGAAAAAAACAAAAGAAAAAATAAGCGAAGATTACGAAAACGCGAATCCTTTCGCGCACCTCTCGAACGCCGATCTATTGTCGTCGACTAGTACTCTAGTAACTCAAAAACTACTACTCTTACTACTACTACTACTACTATTACTATTACTAACTACTATTTACCGTAACGCGGAAGAGAAAAATCACTACCGCGTCTATCGCGACTCATCATTACCAATATATCGCAACTACGTCCTACAATCTTTGAGCTATCACTCGATTCAACTTCTATCCACTTCTATCCACTTCTAACGTTCACTACGGCTATCGTTCCGAAGTTACTAGATTACGCGTTCAGCCGAGAAAAAAAAAACAAGCACACACGAAACAAGAAAGAAACTAACAAAACGAAACACATACGCAAAAACTCGAAGGAATAGGATCCGGAGGAACGGGAGAAGCGAATTTTCTTTCCATTTATTGTACATAGAAATTTGTTCGTTCACGCGGATGGGAACGATTGAGACTTTGCCAACGGGAATAGATCGAGCCGCCCGTTTGTATCATATACTTGTACATTTTACAACAGAATTATATATATATATATATCAATACGTTATATCGATCACACATATATATATATATATATATATACACGTATATTGCGAGATTGCGAGAGTGAAAGTGTCTATTTGTAAAATGTGAATAATTAGTTAGGACGTCGTGTATAAATGTTTGTTATTTCCGTATAGTCTACTCGATAGAATTAATTTCGTTGAAGCAAAATCGCGGCTCGATCTCCCGGAACAAATAACGAAAACGGAAAAAAAAAAAAAAACGGTTTAAAAAAAAGTTTAACGTTTTTCCGAATAATCGACGTGCGACGCGTCCTCCTTCATCGTCCGAAGAAAAGACTTATACAGGGTACTGACGAATCGTCGATTCAGGCTAAACTTCGTTCCTCCCCCCCTTTTTCTTTTTTAATTTTCTTTTTTTGTTTCTCCATTTTTATTTTTTTCCCCCACTCGAGGGGAAAAAAAGAATGTAAAACCGTTGAACGCGTTTGCTCGAAAAAATCGGCTCACCTCGCGGGGTTCGTCCGATTGTTCCCGGTTGCTCAGTGGCTTTTTCAAAATGACCGCTTTTGTTGGGCCACGCAAGGTACGGGCGGGCGGTTCGCAAATAAACGGTGCTAGTCTCGCGAGTCTAACCGACGTCGACGATTCGTCTTTTTTTTTTTACGTAGTTAGAGATATATATGTATGTATGTATGTATATATATGTATGTATATATAGATTTAGAGATATAACATATATATATGTATATATATGTGTATATGTACGCATACGCGATTAGTGAGAATAGGACGTGGGAGGTAGCGTTTAATCTCGATTATTTCAGGAACCTTTTCGATGATTTTTTTATATATATTTATATATATATATATAAATATATATATTTACATATTTCGTTTTTTTTATTCTCCCGGCTGACGTTGGCAACGAAACATTTGTTCCCGCGTGAACGAACGCGGAAAGAGAGGGGAAAAAAACATGGCGTCCGCGACACTAGCGCTTCGGTGTCGGTCCAACTTAACTTTGCCGGACCTACGTTTTATGCAGGTCCCAGCAAACTTTCGATCGTTACACGCCGCGCTTGTGTCTCTCGCGCTCGTGTTTATTTCTCCCGCACGTTCCTTCCGCTTTTTTCCTCCGAAAGATTTTCCGTTTCTCGTTTTCTCGAACGTCGCTCGCGACTCCGAGAATATCCTCGGTGAAATCGTGCATTTGTGTTTTGTTGTTTGTTTTTTTTTTGTGGACGGGAGGGGTCGACACGACGCTCGAGGATGCGAGATTTTTATCGTGTACAGAGTTCGTTAATGCCTAGAGCGCCGTCGATAAGCGTTTCGATGACGATAGTTTAATTCAAAAGAAATTAGAAATAATGGAATGTCAGTTGTGCGAAACGTTTTGCGAACGTGGAAATATTCGGGATACTCAAACCGACGAGGGCACACTTGGTTTTTGGATACACGCTGCCCATGTTGGGTCTATTGGGAAAAGACGAGTTTTCAAAGTTTTCTAAGATTTAAAAAAAATTCAAAATATTCAGGGTTGATTTTGAAGTGTCTTCTACATAGCCTGAACATTGCTAAAGTCGAAAGAAAAATACTGTAATTAATAAAAAAGGAAGAATTGACAAAGAAACGGAATTTCGTTGAAAAAATCGTAATTAGACGATAAACAATTATTTAAAAAGATGGTTTCAGGTTTTTCTATCTTGATTATTAGCTTCCTAAAGAATACAGTATTTCAGATTGGGCTAAAAAACGTTGAATTATTTGAGCTGAATGTAAAGAATATTTTACAGATTCGAGGGCTTAAATAATTCAACTTTTTGAAGAACATACCAAAGACAATATTTTTTCGGAAGCTGTAGTACGAGTTATAAATCCCTAAAACCGAGATTTTTTATAATTGCTTATTGTTGAGTTACGATTTTTAAAAAGAAATTCCGTTTTTTCCAATTTTATTACTATTTTTTCTTTTTTATTAAGAACAGTTTTGAACTTTTGAATTTGAAAACATTTGGGGCTTGTAGAAGACGCTTCGAGAATAAAATCTTAATTTTGTCAGATTTTTTTGGAACTTGGAAAAATTTGGAAAGTCGAATGTTCCTGAAAAGATCCCCAATATCCGCACCCTGTACCCGAAAGATAAGTATAAACACGGTGGAAGGACGTTTCGAAGATTTCGTTTTCTTTTCTTCGTGTTTGCCGTTTATTCCAAGCAATAAATCGGGGAACGCCCCAAACGAACACAAAGAAACCAACAAAAATGCCTAATTGTTCCTTGAACGCGCGAGGAACGCTTCAACTATTAATCGCAGTATTACTAAATGTACGTAGACACTTAAGATAAAGAAAAAAAGAAGAAACACACCGAGACACGGAGTTGAACGCGAGATGTCGAGAAAGGAAAAAGAAAAGAAAGATACGATTTATGGAATACTCTGTGTGACTCGTGCCAGACTCGATTCGCAGATTTTTTTTTCTTCACACTCCCCCCTTACCATCACCCCGAGCTCTCTTAGCGGCGCTATGTAACGATAGAATTAGCGGGAGAATTCACGAGAGGAACAACAAAAAAATGCAAAACCACAAAATCGTATACCTCGCGAGAGGATTTTTGCGATGTTATAAGACTCTGTATATAGTACGTAATAACGAGCGTTGAAGCAAAAAAGAAAAAGCTGTTGCGACGCTTCTAACACTAATGTCAAATTTATTTATAGTAAATTTTCCGAATACCACGAAAAAAAAACGTTTACTTTTTTTGTTCATTGAAAATCCTACCTCGACGTTGCCGAAGCCCAACGATCCTCTTCGTTCCTCGTCCGAAAGTTCGTTTTCCAAAATGGCCAGTTTCGCGATCGCGAGATGCTGCAACATTTCGATTGCGTCCAATCGTTCCGACTCGAGCTTCCAATTGTCGCGCGAATCGCTGTGGCAACGCGAATATTTTCGTACGCAACGATTATTCGGGACGTGTATCATTCGAAACGACACTAACAATATTTTGGGGCGCACTGCGAATTTTCTTTTCTCGTAGACAACGCGTGGAGTGCAGAAAAATTCGTTGTGACCGTTATCGCGTTTCTTTTTTGTTTCTCTCTTTGGCTTTCCACTGGACGATGGCGCGCATGCGCGTCGCGTGTCGAGAAGCGCCGCGCCGGCCGGCCACCCCCGTCAACACCGTTGACTTGGACAAACTTCGCGGGGCTATCCTTGTTTCAACGTCGCGTAACGATCTATATCGAACGTGGTCGAAAACGTTCAGCTTCACAGACGACTTTTTGTGGAAAACCGTTGGATAATAGATTTTTGAACGCGAGCGGGTAGCGACACCCACCCAATGTGCATTGTGGAGAGTGTCAGTTGTCGCTCGACCGTTGTCGTGGACGAAAGTGTGCTTTGAAGATGGCGGACAATTATTCATGATTGAAACAATATATGTACGCGATATCGTATAGTCTCCGTGTGTGTGTGTGTGTGCATGTTTCCTTACGAAGCTTCCCCCGAATTTTCGAGTTTCGTCAAACCGTAGACACGTCGATCGTTGGAAATTAGAAAAGGTGAGGATGAGGATTCGAAGGATGCAAGCGCGACAAATTGCTGGCTTCGAGCTACTGCCCGAAATCAACGAAAAATACAAGTTCAGAAGTAAGTCGTTTATTCTCCTTTAATTTACATTGTTTTTCGCGCGCTCGATTGATTTACGTGATCACTTCACGGTCAAATGTGTGACCAAGTGCTTCTTGAGATCTGGAAAATTCTTCGGTCGGTACGTACACTTGTGACATATCAACTCCTTTTTCAAATGCTCCTCGCTTTCCGAACTGCTCATTTGTTTGATGCGACCGTGTTCCTTCAACTCCTCGCGGATCGCTGCAACCGTTATCTTTCGTTACAAGATGGCGGCAACTTTAGTTAGACAAAACAACAATATAGAGTCGTTGGAGTTCCATTCCAACTTGTTTAAATTTTTCCTTTTCATTGTTACGGAAAATCGGTATTTTATAGATTTGGATTTTAGATCGGTAATCGAAAATCGTAAAAAAACGGATGCTCAGCAAAGATTCGATTTAATAAAAAATGAAATGTAAAAATGCTTCTGAAGAAAAAATTTTGCAAATCCGATGGACCGATTCCAATCGATCCAATTTCATATTGGTTTTGATGGTCTTCGAAAAAATCCAACGTTCAGCCGTATGAGGTATTTTGATAGTGCAATCGTTAATGGTTCATGATTCAGAATTATTTTATGAATTTCCGGACATTCAGACGCTTTTCCTCAACATCCGATCGAATAAAAGTTTAATAAATCAATTTTCCTTCGACTCTGTCTACGGTCCGTTATCTCAGCAGTATTTTGAAGTGGAGAATTGCGTTGAAAAACTTATGTACAGGGTTTCGTGCGCGATCGGTGTCGAAATTTTTGAGAATATCTCGACTCACTTTCCGAGGTTCGGAAAAAGGGGGTGGTAAAGGAGTTCCAGTGTCGTTTGTTCTTCAAGCACGGGCTGTCGAAATCGGTGCTAATCACGTGCAAGTGTAATCTGGACATGCTCGGAATAGCGTGATATCCAATGACAAATTCGTAATCCTTGTGTTGGTCGGCGATTTCGCGACCGATATTTTCCATGTGTTCCAGAAGATCCTGGTGTTTCTCGTTCAATGCTTTGATCGAATTAATGTCGTCTTTGGGAAGTACGAGATAATGATGATGGGCCTTTGGATACTTGTCTTTAATAACGGTCACTCGGTCGTCCTCTTTCACCTTGTACGAGGGATCTTCCATCGTTTCGAGCAAGCCTTCGTGCCAGTGCCTCTTTTTTGCCGGGGGATCGCCCCCCGTCGACGAAACTGCGCGGTTTTTCATACCGCAAAAAACGATTTTGCTTTTCTCGAATAACTTAAGCAGAGTTTTCGTTCCCTGACGACTGTTCATTCGACGGGCTCTTTTCGATGGTGACAACGCGTACAGTCCTTGCGATCGATGTAAACAATGAACTGTTTACTATTTACTGGTCGCACAGCCCGCACCATCGAAGTCAGACGTACATAGAAGGATAGTTCTTACGGGCGGCTCGAAGACAAGTCTTACTTCGCCAAACTGCCGCCTAGTGGCGTGACGAGCGACCAGCTGTTATGGAAGACCGCTGCAAAGTTAGCCGCGGAGTGAGAATATTTTTTCGACATTTTTCCCTCGAAGTTTTGGGTTTTCGGGAAAATAAATGGTATATTCGTGCTCAGGGGATAAAATTACGTCGAAGTAGACCATTAAAAAAAATATTAAAAATACAAAAATTTTTTGAGTTTTTGGGCAATATAAGTTTTTTCACTCAATCATCGATAACTTTTTTCCCTTTAGGATTTGACACTCCACTTTGCGCTTAATCTTTTCGTTATGAATTTCCCTTCAAAATGTTTTTTTTAATAATTAAAATCCGATGATTTTTCGATTTTTGGCAGAATTTCAAAGTCGGACCATCGATTTTTGCAAATTTTTCCATACATACCCCTTTGC
>JAPYZI010003093.1:0-20594 GCA_030523105.1 Ophioninae sp. A BG-2022a | reverse complement strand
TATATATAAGTCTTTTTGTATGTGTGGACGTATGACTCAACCTAGGAGTCGAGGCTCGAAGAGGGCGTCAGCACCAAGTAACGGCTTACAGATATAATTTATGCATACATGTGTGAATGTACATACTGAGTGATAATTGTGAGGTAACCTGATTTTTAGAAACAAGGAATTTGAATAATTGAAGAAAAAAAACTTATATTAATATTCATTTTTTTTTCAAAAACAAAAAAAAAACATTGAAATATCTATAAAAAAAATAATAATATCGGAAAATAAATAAAAATAAATCATTTGCTTGTAGAAAAATATAAACTTCAATATTTAGAAAATATATAAACTTATATAAGCTTTTATATGGAAAATTACATAATATCCTCAAAGTACAATATATAAAAAAAAATATTAACTTATGAAAGTTTATATTTTTTAAAATAAAAAGTTTATTATTTTTATTGTAAAATATTAAAACCATAGGGGGTTTTAACATAATTAAATATCCCTAAGGAAAATCAAATAAATTATTACTACTTTCAAAGGAAATGATTTTCATTTGAAAAAATGTGTTTAAAAAGAAGGTTTTATAGTTCCTTCCAAAAGGTATCCAAACGATTCAACTAGACTGGTTATAGCGTGTGTTTCGAATTAGTTTCGTCGCTGGGCCACATCGATAAATCATCGAATGTGGGAGTTCGCAGCGTGGCAAATGCGGCATCCCCTTGCCAATCCGGTTTTCATCCCATTTCTTAGATAGTTCGCCGGAGACTCGCCCGTTATATAAATACATGCATGTATCATACGGAGTGTTCACCCTATATATAAACCGCGGAGTCAGAGCCCTCGGAAAAGACGGGACACAATGAGTAAGCCGGTGTGCAAGAGAACGTATATTTAATAGTAAAAAAAAAATTATATGTATATAAATGTACAGGATGATTCACAAATATTTTTTCTTTTGTGCATATAGGGTGTGTCTCTTAGGATAAATGTTTTTTTTTTCACATTAAGAAACATTTTTCAATTCTTTTTATTTGTAAAAAAAATGATTATAAATATATTTTTCAAGTAACCGGTCAGAATAACAAATTTTTTAAGTTAAAAAATTAATAAATATAATTTGCACTGATGTCTTGCTGAACATTTTGCACATTATTAGGCTAGTTAATCATTCCATTAAATTTATTTGTAAAAATATTCATTTTTAGTATCTTTATTATTAAATTTTTTTTTTTGGGTAATTAAATTCGTCATCAGAACATCAAATATTGTATATTCTCCCAACCTCTAGTTCATTTACAAATTATTGATAATAGTATTATATAAAATTCTGCATAATTGTTACGACATTAATTTTTTACCAAACTTGTTTATCGAATATTTATTCGTAGTATTTTTATTCATAGAAAATTATTAATTTTTTATCCGGTTTGTTTTCATAATATTGAATATTTTGGGTTTCATTGAACTTGGTAATTAAATATGTGATTATTCCAAGATCCGATTGTCCTTAAATGGAACCTAATAGGCGCCATGTTTGAGTGACGTATTACATCGAACGGTTCAAGTTAACTGTTGTATCAGCACCGTATATATATTTTTTAATGATATTTAAACGTCAGACGTCTCTTTATTCCAATTATTCTACCTCTCCCCTCCCCTCACATTCTCCTCTTATTGTAGCCCGTTAATCAAAACCTTGCGCTCTTACAATCCCTGAGGGACAGTTAGAACAATTTTTCTTCCGTTCCGTATTGAATACGATGAGATACGGAGTATCGTGTTCTGTATTGCAGGCTAGCGCGACGACAGCTGCGAACGGCCTTGCCAACGCAGCGCAATTAATGTCAGATATTTGCGTCACTGTTTATTTATTATGTTTTTTTTTCTTCTTTTTTTTTTGCTTTTTCGTAACATCTCAACACGCACTCCGGCATGAAGTGTTGCAACGGAAGGCTTATTCAAGCGCTACGTTCAACATTTCCAGAGAGAAAATCGACCTCCCATCGATTCGTACCTCACCACACTTTGTAACCATTTTGACGAGAATGAACATTAAATTACACGTAGAAAATATTATCGGCCACTCACTCGGAATCGATTTACGAGTTCAGTGATTTCTCATTTTTTTTTCTCTCGACATTAATTTTCCATCAAATTGATCCAGGTTGATAGATTTGTAGACTTGTTTGAAATATGTCGAATATAAATTTTTGTTTTTTTTTTCTAGGATGATAGGTACCACCAAAATTACTCAAAAATTTTTCTCTAAGATCTGAGAATTATTTTCTAGGGATATGCCACCATAAATCGTCAACAATTTTTTCCTATGATCCAAGCATTATTTTCTAGGGAAATATCATCTAGACTATTCAACGACTTTTTTTAAATAATTCTTGAAAGATTTTCTAGGGAGATATTACGGAAGGTATTCAAAAATCTTCTCTACGATCTTAAAATTATTTTTTTAAAAATACCACCCTAGGCATCGAAAATATTTCCTCTAGGATGGGAAATTTTTGTTTAGGGTATTCTCTGGAAGGTGTTCAAAAATCTTCCCTGGGATTTAAAGATAATATTTATAGAGATACCATTGTCGGTTTCGGAAATATTTCCCCTAGGATTCTAAAATTGCTTTCCAGGTAGATATCACTGAACGTACTCTAATTTTTTCCCTAGAATTTTACGATTCCTTTCTAGGAAGCTTCCCCCAGGTATTCAACACTTTTACCCTAGGATGGTAGGATAATTTTCTATGGATAGGAAAGCTAGAAAAATCGTAAAACAACACAGTATACAATCATTTTCCCCTAGCCTCGTAAAATTATTTTCTACGCCTCGAGAAGCCTGAAAACTTAGAAAAAAATCGTAAAACAACACGGTATGTAATAATTTTCCCCTAGCCTCGTAAAATTATTTTCTACGGCTGGAGAAGCCAGAAAAATTGGAAAAAAAAATCGTAAAACCACACGGTATGCAATAATTTTCCCCTAGCCTCGTAGAATAATTTTCTAGTTCTGAAGAAGCCAGAAAAATTCGTAAAAAGATCGTAAAACCACACGCTATTCAATAATTTTCCCCTAGCGTCGTAAGATAATTTTCTAGGAATGGAAAATTCAGCAAAAATTCGAAAAAAAAATCGTAAAAAAATTGAGTAACTACTAAAGTTTGACCTCTGCTTTACGAAGGTCAATTTGATTCGAATGACCTCTAGAATGACCCCGTTCAAGAAATATTCCTTATAACCGGTCACCCTGTATAGTGCACCTATAAAAGAAATGAAACTGGTGGAAATAACGATCCTGCGCGTACATAGACTTGCGCTTGCGATTATAAAGGCAAGGTATATGGTCGAGCGTCGTTCCGTCATTACTTTGCTGCATACAAAGGTTACGGTGCTAATCCTCCGCGTGAGGCAAAACTCTCATTTGCGTTATACGCAGCTACGCAATCCGGAGTAAGAGGAGGAGGACTGTATAGCTTGCGCGCCCATAATTAGTGCTCCCCTTGGGAGCACGGTACTTAAAACGCACACACGTTTCAAGGGTGCACACGAAGGTATACACTGACACGAAAAAAAAGAAAATTTCGAGACCATTGGATCGACGTAACTTTAGCTATTAACGTGGCTTGCTGTTTCAAGGCCGCCATATTTTTAGGATCGTTCTTTCAAAAATGGAAAGTCTTTGACGTGACCTTGAGGTGAAAATGACAATTTTTCATGTTGGAGGATTTCGAGGATATTTTGAGTGGCCTAATGTTTAGTATGGGGACATTTCGATGCGAGCTAAATTACGGCTAAATTACCAAACTCGGCTTGTTAAATTTTGGAAATGAGCTCGTCTTTTTTCAAAATTAGAAAGTCCTTGATGTGATCTTGAAGTAAATATGTCGATTTTGCGCATTGGGGGATTTCGAGGACATTTTGAGTGGTCTAATGTTTAGTATGAGGATATTCCGAAATTAGCTAAATGTTGGTTAAATTAGAAATAACGTAAATTAGCAAAATCAGCTTTTCAAATTTTGTAAATAAGATCGTTTTTTTTATTGTTTTTTTTTCAAAACTAGACGTCCTTGAAGTGACCTTGATGTAACAATGACGGTTTTGCGCGTTGGGAGAGTTCGAGGACACTTTGAGAGGTCTAATGTTTAGTATGGAGACATTCGTCGATGAAAAAATGGTTCCCGATCGAGAAATGTCCTCGAAATAAACTTTAGTCCTGGAATCGATCCTGGAGGGGCGAATCATCGAGGTGACTGTTGAATCCCGCCCGTGAATTAACGCGCCGTTACATAATTTCCCTTTCATCACGCGGAATCCTCCGGCCCTCTCACGGGCGATTTATGAGCTCGGTGATTGCGCGCGAGCATAAAATATGGAAAAACAGAATGAAATATCCGAGGAAGAACGACAAAACCATTAAGTACCACTGGCGAGAAAATTTGCGGGGAATTGTTTTGTCGGGTGCAAAAACAAAAGACGAGCCAAGAGAAATAACAATTGCGCCATTGCAGCTAACCTCGTAAGTACTTCGTACCCTGGCGTGGAATCGTAAAGTCTCCTAGCTCACTTTTTTCTTTTGTCACTCCGAATTTTTTTGTTTCCTTATTTTAAATTCATAGACCAGTGACGAAACGAAACATTGCATGCTCGTGTTTGTTTAAAGTTATTCCAAAATTTTATTTATTCAAATTTATCGAAATTTGGATAAATTTTTAAAAAATTCAGTAAATTTATCCAAATTTGCAAAACGTTTTTCATTGAATTTATAAAAGTAATTAATTTTTCTTATCAGAATTAGACAGGCACAATTTTTTTAATGATTATTATTAGAGAATTGAACAATTTATCAATTTTTTTTTCACTAGAATTGTGAAAAATGTTTATTGACCTCTTATTAAAATAAAATAAAATATTTTTAGTGTTTGTTAAGCTAATTTAACGACCCGATATAAGCGAAGTTTCTTAAAATTACAAAAACGAATTATTTTTGTAATAATTTTCGTATGATTTTATAATATTTTAGAAATAAATACAATTTGTGGGGAAATGACAAACTTAATCAGCAATAATTGAAACCTCGATATATCTTGAGTATTCGAAGAATATATTAATAATAATAAAATAATCTAAACATGTTAAATACATTTTTAAAAAAACTTACAGAGTTTTTTGATTCACAGATGGAACAAAATTTAACAATAAATTAAAATTTGCAAAAGTAATTTCAGTTTTATTTATAATTAAAGTAAAATTCGTTGAAGAATCCATTCTACTTTCAATAATTATCAAAAATTCGAGGATTTCGAGGTGTGCTGGACTGAACTATTCTCAGAGACTGTACACTTGACCAACAAAAAAAAACCTTCGCTTATTTCAAAATTTCATTTACACGTTTTTTTTTTACCAAACCTCCTGTTCGTCTATTTTTGCAAAAGACCAACGAAGTTCACAGAACTTTTTATGCAAATGTTTTTTGCACTCTCGGAAAAAAAAAAAGAATTGCGTAAAGCCACAAATTGGCGATTAGCGAGGAGGAAGGTCTGGGCGCATGTACCGCGAGCAAAGCCACAATGTAGGTAGATTGTATTATACAGGATGGAGACGCACGTGCACTTCTCGTCTAATCTCCGTACAGGATAAATTCATGCTCGCGGGGGAGGGCGGGTTAAAAGAAGGGTGAGGCGGCGGGGGGGGGGGGGGGGGGGGGGGGGGAGAGAGGGGGAGGGGGGGGGGGGGGGGGGGGGGGGGGGGGGGGGGGGGCCGGTACATACGAAGAGATCGAAGGGTAGGAGGACGAGGAGAGGATCTCGCGAACGCCCAAAGTACCGTTGGCTCTCCCCGAGTGAACAAAGCGCGATTCCGGAAACGTTTTTACGATCGGGTATACTATACACTCCGGTCGGTTGAAATCGGCGCAGCTGTGCGATCGCTGCCCTCGACTGTGAGAACGCTGGGAATCGGCGGAATTGTGCATACGCAAGCTCCAGTTGCATAATTCACCGACCGACACAACTAATAGCGAACTCGAACCAACTATTTGCATCGTTTGGGTTTGTTTGGGTTAGAAGGTATGGTTTGCATCGTTTGGGTTTGTTTGGGTTGGAAGGAATGGTTTGCATCGTTTGGGATTGTTTGGGTTAGAAGGAACGGTTTGCATCGTTTGGGTTTGTTTGGGTTTGTTTGGGTTAGAAGGAATGGTTTGTATCGTTTGGGTTTGTTTGGGTTAGAAGGAATGGTTTGCATCGTTTGGGTTTGTTTGGGTTAGAAGGAATGGTTTATATCGTTTGGGTTTGTTTGGATTAGAAGGAATAGTTTGTATCGTTTGGGTTTGTTTGGGTTGGAACGGATGATTTGCATCGTTTGGGTTTTTTTGGGTTCGAACAAATGGTTTTCATCGTTTGGGTTTGTTTGGGTTAGAACGAATGGTTTGCATCGTTTGGGTTTGTTTGGGTTTGTACATGAAGATTTTTTCATGTATCTTACAGATTTTTATAATTTTTGTTTTTTTTTTGTTCACTTTACTCGTCACTGCTCAGACTTTCTACCTGGAATAACATCCAATTATTTTCCACGAGGTCGCTGCAAACGCCCCCCGGAATTGCCACCGAAATTATCGTTCCCTATGGTTGCGCAATCGCTTCATGGTTTTTTTTTCAACGATCACTCGGTTACGTAAATTTAAATAAAAAAAATTTTTTTTTTTACTTAAATTAAAGAAGAGATTTTCGCACGTTTGATTGACGTTGTTCCGCAACCCAATCTGCATGGATAAGTCATAAATCATAAATAAATATTCACGTGAGCACGCGGCTTAGCGAAAACAAGCGCGTCCGCGTTTGTTGTTATTACGTGGCGACTGGCGCCGCGAGATTGTCCAGCGCTCGCTCAGATTTGCAATTTCCATAAAACGTATCGAAATCGCGTAGGTGTCTCAGCATTCGCGAGAGAAAAAAAGTAATAGTTGATTAACGGTGCGTTTATTATTGAACGATGTTGTACTTGTCGTCGAATGACGAACGAGGCCGCATTTTTTCATTTCGTAATAAATTTCCCTCCCCTCCCAATCCCCTCTTACGGTTGTTAATATTAACCAAGTTTAGTTGACATTTTACTGGTGACCTTGAACTGACAGATTTTCATTGTGACGCCCGAAACTTTCGTTTTTTCAAAAGGCCTAATAATGACGAAATTATTACGAAAAGTTTATTAAAAAATGTCCAAAATTATTTGAATTTTTCTGTTTTCCTTTTTGCAATTTTTTCCCTATTGTTTATTAATAATAATTCTGTCATTTTGCAACGAAAAATGGAAACGATAATTCGATAATTCGAATCTTTCGTTTTCTCAAAGAGACGAACGTTTTTACGAATAGTGTTTTTCAAAAATCGAAAGAATAATTGCATTTTGCCATTATTATTTTTGACATTTTTTTTTCATAATTTATTGATAATAACGTTTTGATTTGGAACTAAAAATGGAAACTATTATTCGATAAATATTTTTTATTAATGAAACATAATTTAAAAAAAAGCAAATTTACAAAAGCTTTAACGAATAGCTAATTTAATAATAAATTAATGATTTAAAAAATTAATTCATTATTAAATTAGCTATTTGTAAGGATTTTGTAAATTTTCTGTATTTTCAATTATGTTTGGGTTTGTTTGGGTTGAATGATTATAGTTAAGTCAAAAACACGAAATCATACGTCAGAATTCTTCGTCTTTGAAGGAGAAATAATTTCCTAATCATCCAATGGTAATATCGATTCTATAAGAGCCAATAACTCATCCGTACTATCATCAGAGCTTGGCAACCCTCCTGTCGATTTCACCATGCAAAAAAAGAAAAATTTAATTATGGTATCATCGAATTGATAAATGCTACTTGGCTCGTTCGTGTTTTCGTGGCTCCCGACGTCCCGATAAATTCCAATAACGCGAATCGATTTTTTACAATGTCTCTTCGACTGGTTCTTCTTTATCGAGGATGATTTATCGTTGCATCAGGCATCGATTAACCATTTGAGATTCGCCCAATGTTTTTATCGTTCCATCCCGTTATTTTGGGCGAAACGAACTTGTGACCCTCGAGAATTCATCCGATAACTTTTAACGGGCTCTTCTCGAGTATATCTCCAGGAATCAAGATGCGAAAGACGAGAAGAAAGAGAAAAAGGGGAGAAGATAGAAAGAGAGAGAGGGGAAGGGAAGATTTCGATAATCATAATATTATTTATAATCCCTTTGTGAACACTTTTCAGCAAAAGAATTACAAAATCCAAAAATAACAAAAATATTTTTCAAAACCTTTAAATAATAACAAAAGTGCGTATATAAATAATATAAAAAATCGAAAGAAAAATAAAACAAACTTTTTAAAAAAATAGTATTAAAAAAAAATTCATATTTAAAAAATGTAAAGAGAAATAAATAAATTAAATAAATAAATAGAACAACAATGAGATACTTTCAAATTTCTAGTCAAGTTCTAGTGAAAATCTAGGGAAGCTTTTCTACAATTAATAATAATTGATTTTGAATTTTATACTTTGCCGCGATTAATAATTGATTTTGAAGTTTTGACGGAAGAGACGGAGAGAGAGAGAGATAGAAAGACAATAATGACGATGACAATGATATCGTTAATCATGCCTTATCTGTACCTTCGGCCAAGACCGAAACAAAAAAAGAAAAAATGCAACAAAGAAAAAAGAAAACAAACCCAAACAAAACCAAAAAACTATAAATATCACCAAAAATACAATAAACATTTAATTAAACAATTAAATGACGAGAGAAAGCAAAAATGTGAAAAATAAAACAAGAGTGAATAAGAGAGAAAAGATACAATTAAGAAGAAAAAAAAATGCGAAAAACAAAACCATGAACAGTCAGAACGAGAGAAGTAGAGAAAATAAAAAAAGATCGAGAAGGAAGAGATATGATCGTTCTTCCTCCTCCCCCCCCCCCCAACATACTCAGCAAGAAATTGCGTTTGGAAAGCTCATTGCACTATATCGACGAAAATATCCGCACGCGACGAGTCCCGAGAGAGAAGAATCGAGAGAGAGAGTGATGAGTGAGTGACATAAAGCACAGTGAGAAATGTCTGATGCGGAGCAACAGAAATATAATGGACCCTAATAATAACATCGACTGGTCGACTCTCAGACGACGACAAGCCATCCAATCCGAACGTGAATTCCTTCGTCGCTATCAGGGAAAGCATTTATTTTCCCCTACCCTTCTCTCCCTCCCCCTCCCCCCTCATTCACATTAGGTATCCGAAACAAATTCGCGATTCCAAAGTGTTTCGTACTTTGGGCGAGCAGAGAGAATAGTTCAGTACATATTTGTATCAAATTTATGATTTCGAGACACAAATTCAATTTAATGGGCGAGTGTAAAATTACTTGAGTTTAAAGAGGGGATGAGGAGAGAGAGGTGGGGTTAGAACTGGTCTTATAATTGTAGAGAGAAAGAAAAGGGAGAGAGGTTGAAATATTGATTAATCGATTTAATTATTTATGCCCTAGAAACGTTTCTTGAAAATTTTTTTATAATGAGAAAATATATTTATAACAATATTTATAATATTTTATTATATTTATAATATTATAATATTATTGTATAAATATTACTATATTTGTAGTATAAATATAATATATAAATATATGATAATATATTTTATATATTTATAATATTTATAATCATTTTTTTTTACGGTAATAAAATTATCTACAATTTTGAAAATTCGATATCTCGAAAACTATGACCAGTCGCCAAATATCCTGTCAGGGGTTCTTTCGGAATGTTGACATTATCACGATGCGATTTGATGCTGTAATTTTTTATTTTGTATTTGCTATTTTTAATCAACTCTTTTTTAGTTAATTTGTTGTGTCAGTATGTATACATCGAGCAATAAAAATAGAGAGTCGAACATATCACGATGCGGTATGATGTTTTTATTTTTTATCTAAAATTTTGAATTCGAAATTTTCAATTATCAATTTTTAATTTTTAATTCGAAATTTTCAATTTTCAATAACATTTTTTTCAGATAATTCGCTAAATCAGTATATATACATTAAGCAATAAAAATCTAGAGCCGAACGTGCGCCAAATAAACATGTGCTCACGTGCCGAAAATTGTCGTCATAAAAATGGACATAAATATCCAGTAGACCTGATATAATTCAAACAGTTGATAATCCCTTCAATTGTCGCGAACATTTAAAAGTATTCTTTCAGCAACGCCAATCCATGGAGTTTTGCCAATTGGCATTGTCGCGAACATAATCCGTGAATTTATGCATTGCAATTGGCAAAATCGGTCTGCCTCATCGTTCCATGTTGTAATTGAAGTTATGGCGTAAAAAAAGAAACATAAAAGCAAACAAAAGTACACGAGGTCTTCAGTATCGTGGCGAAGAACAATGAGAGGGCCGGTACATAAATCTGTGAAACGATAAAGGTGGACCTCCATCGGTAAGACGGAGAATCCTTCAAGGATCCCGGGGCATGGCTAAAGAAGGACGAGGAGAAGGAGAGATGCAGGAGAAAAATTAACAAGACAAAGAGATCCGGAAACAAAATTAATCGTTAATTTGTTTCACCCTTCGAAAGTTCACTTCTCGTATGTTCGTAATAATACGAATAAAGAAAACAATTTTTTCAAATTATTTTAAGAAACTTTTCATTAATAGTAAAAAAAAAGGTTTGGAAAAGAAAAAAAGATAATCTGATTGCTATAAATTTTTGTGTAATAAGAAATTTAATTTATTTCGTATTTTTTAAGTTTCAAAATAATTCGACAAAAAAAGTCTGCCTTTCATGACGTCACATTTTTCTTCAATTCACCAAAGCCTTGAAATGTCTTTAAAAATGGGATTGAAAAATACAGTTTTATGATATCGCAGGGGAATTTTTCGTCAATCCACCAAACCTTTGAAACGCCTTTAAAAATGGGATTTAAAATCTATTTTCCATAACATCGCATTGGGATTTTTCGTCAATTCACCAAATCGTTAAAACGCCTCTAAAAATGGGATTAAAAATCTATTTTCCATAAGATCGCATTGGGATTTTTCCTCAATTCACCAAACCCTTAAAATACTTCTAAAAATGTGATTAAAAAATCCGTTTTTCATGACATCGCATTGGGATTCTCCCTCAACTCACCGAGTCCTCAAAATGTCCCATAAAATCCTAATGTACGATAAGAAAATGTTTATTTCCACTCAGGACTTGGAAAAAAAACGTTGTTCCTAAAAAACCATTCCAAGTTGACTTCAAAGACATTAAAACCCATGGAAAAGTGAATTTGGGGACTCCCCGTCAAGCTGCTTCATCGCCGTTTACAAAATGTCCTCAAAATCGCTTTTCTTCGTACTGACTTGGACATGGGGAAGAGGGGAGTTATGAACAGTTATTTATCCATGTCTCGTCCGTACAAACGCGTTGGTGCCGAGCAAAAGGCCTTGGGCGATATGCTCCCACGCAAACTGGGCCCGTTGAACGCTCGCGAATGCTTCGGTGCGGGACTCTTTGTCGTCGTTTTCTGGGCCGTAGCCTCGATGCCTTACTTCTTCGTTCATCTCCCCTCATTCGCGTTGTTGGCACGAGAAGAGATGCCACCGGCCACCTTGATTATGCCCAACACGCCCCTACCCACTGCGCAGCCGCGTCAAAATTGTCCACCCGGTATTTCCTGCCGAGCTATTTAAACTTAACCCAAACAAAAGCTTCGAAAGAAATATCTCGACTGCGAGGTCACCTATGAGAAAATTGGGGGGGGGGGGGGGATTTCATGTTCTGTTCCATCAAACTGTTGACTCCACTGGAATATGGAGTTCTTGATAAACCAAAGAAAACCTAGACGAAGATTTTTCAAAAAAATAAGCTGATTTTTCAAATTTCGTTGACATTAGATTTTTGTATTTTTTAATTATTGTGTTGGTTCGATTGTCCTTAATATATGTCGAGTTCATCAGCCAGTTTGCGTGTTTTGTTTGTTTTTCTTGGATATAATGGTTTTATGAGTTTTGGGTAATTTTTTTGGCGATTTTTTTGGGTTTGAAAAATGAGTATGCAACTGGTCATTTATCGTTGCTAATTCGTGATTTTTTTGACAAAAAGTAAATATAAATAAATACTTTTCCATAAATATAACAATTAAATGTAAAATGAAATATAAAAAGTCATGTAAAAGTCAGTTATTGTTTGAATAAAATTCGTGAATCTGCTTAATTTATTTATTTCATTATTTCATTATTTATTAATTAATTTTATTATTTATTTATTAATTCCATCATTTATTTATTTATTTATTTGTTCATTTATTTACATTCGTCAACGAATTCTCCAGTCATCAATCTCACACGATTCTGGGTAGGATTCTCGTCTATTCCAGAGAAGTACAATAAACTTTAGCAACATTTATTTAATTCCAGAATACTTCGGATTGTTTCCAAAAAATCCCCCAAAATTCCTGTTACCCTTTTCCGCCCACTTGAAGTCCCCAGACCCGGAAAACCCTCGAGCACCAATGAAAATTTCAATTTTAAAAAAATTCCCAATCCCGAAAAAAAAAAATAAAAAAAACCCTAAACCAAAAAACTTTAAAAACTTGAATGCACTCGTGCTGCCGCCACATCAAATTTCAAACTTCGCGTGCGCCTCGGAGTTCCAATTTTCGATTGACCCTACCCGGGACGATTCGGGTGTCGAAATAATCAGCGTATTCTTATCACGCATCGTCGAGCGCATCGATATGGCGAAAACGATGTTTTTCGCGTACATTGCACGTAAAGAAAACAAAAAAAAAACAAAAAACAACAACAAAAAAACAACAAAAAAGAAACATAAAAAGATCGAAAAAACGTGAGAATTTCGAAGTGACCAGTTGGCCAATCCGTACGGTCTTGCAACAGCGCCCTCACAGATTTCTTCATTTTTTGTTTCTTTTTATTTTATTTTTTTGTGATTTTTTCTTCTTTTTTTTCTTTTAACGAGCCATTCGTATATGGAGCATGCCGTTCCCGTGACTTTCGATATGACCCAGTTAATGAATTTTCTTGCAGGCGCCCGCGAACGAGAAAGGTTCGCCTGACTTACGCGACGGACAACGAGCCCGTGTAATATAGAGGTAGACTCGAAACGACTCCAGGTGGTGGGCGATCGCGTCGTTCAGACCTATACGCCGCTTTTGACCCACATGTCGTGAGTCTCGAAAGTGTCGGAGGGGAACATTCGGTTGCTCCAGACAGTCTTGTTCCACCTATCGTGTATAGGGTGACCGGATGACGATTCGACCCCCAAGGGATTCTCTTTCCGAAAGAAATCACTAAAAATGACGTCCCAATCAGAATGAACCCCAGCAACTAGGGGTCGATGTTGAGTACCTTCGAAATTACAATTTTTTAACAATTTCAATATTTTTTTCAAAATTTTCACTAAAAATTAAATTATTTTCGAAATATAGTACATTAGAAATATTCGATTCGTACTTTTTTGAAAGCTGGGATATAAACGATTGAGTAACGAAAAAATCAATGCTCAAAATTAAAAATCTACTATTTCGGATTATTTTGTTAATTATTTTATTTGGGATTATACTGTTAATTATTTGATTCGGGATTGTTTTCTTAATTATATCATTTGGGATTATTTAGTTAATTATTTTATTTGAGATTATTCTTGCAATTACTTAATTTGAGATTATTTTGTTAATCATTTTATTTGCGATTATTTCTATAATATTTATTTTACCATTTTTTTACGTCATCATCCATTCATCAATTTTCCAAAAAGCATCAAATCCAAGTTGAGGATTTTGAAAAATTATTTGCTTTTGTTAATAAGCCTGAAAACTTTCAAAAATCGAAAAATTATTATAATTCATTAACTATTCAATTTTTTTACTATTAGTTGATGGGGCTCAAATTAAAACGGCCTCTCGAATGATCCCTTCCAAGAAATACAACGAATTATCGTTCACCCTGTATATAAATATAATAATTCCAAAGCGAATGTACGTGTATTAAGAAAAAAAAACTATACTCATAACGAACGCCCATAACAAAATATAGTGGGGTAAAAGTGACTATAGTTTATTGACAGTGCAATCAGAGTACTGTTCTGTCAACTGTATTATGATTTTCCTACCAATAAACTGTAATTAGCTTCAGTGTACTGTATTTTCTGTAATAGTATTCAGACAATGGACTTTTTTTTGTCAGTGTGTGAATATGTCTGATAAAAATACGTTATTTATTTATGTAGATGTGTATATATATATATATATATAATATTTAAAAACTAAATAATATTATAAAAATTATGATAAATACCAAAAAAAATCATATATATAAACCATATGAATTATTTTACAAATATTTTTTTATTCAATAAAATATATAATATACATCAAACATATATGCTCGTATTTTTACATGAATTGCTAGGTAGGTGAAAAATAATAAGCTCTTGCATTTCCTCAAAACTCTAAATTGTTTAGTCAAATCAATGAGGAAACAAATAGATAAAAATATATAAGCAAAAAATATATAAGCATTATAAAAAATCGCGATAATGATAACGGTTTTGAAATAATGAATTTTTTTTTTTTTTAAATATATACGTTGTCGAGGAACAACAGAATTTTCGAGCTCTTTCTCTCCTATCCCTAGCCTAGTCTCGCAAGTAGTAAAACGGTGGCTTGTGCAACGACGTGTGTCACAGTGCTGTTGGCCGAAGCCTTAAGCCGTCGTTGCGGTTTCGTGACACGATCATATTCTCTGATTTTCCGATAATGGAACGTGTCCTACATTTAGTGACAAATAATAAAAACAACAACAACATCATCAACAATGCTAATAACAACAGCAACATCATTAACAATAATAATGATAACAACAACAGCAACATCATTAACAATAATAATGATAACAACAGCAGCAACATCATTAACAATAATAATGATAACAACAACATCAACAATAAACACAACAATAATTATAACAATAACAATAATTATGAAAAGAAAAAGATCAACAATAAAAACAACAATAATTATAACATTAACAACATCAACAATAAAAGCAACAATAATTATATTAACATTAACAACATCAACAATAAAAACAACAATAATTATAACAACATTAACAACAACAATACTAATAACAACAACAAAGACAACAATAGGAACAAAAACGATAACATTAATAATAATAATAATGCATAAAGAGACTCCAAGTTCTCAATTCTTATCTATGTCATAATATTCTCATAGATAAGAATTGAGACCTTGAAGTCTCCATCGAAGGTCATTCGACGATGAAGAATCCAAGAAATTCCTAGTTTCATACAATCATTTACAAACAATTCGAATAAGCGTTTCGTTACGTTCGATCAATGATCACCAATATACCGAATTATCACTTTCACATTTTTGGTCACCCATGTTCCATCTTTTTTCCCTGTCTAAACAAACCCTGGATAAACTCTTTGTTTGGGCCTTACGATTGAACTGATCCAAACAATTGGAAGGTCCCACCTCAAAACTGACCCAAACAAACCCAATCGACAGATATGTTGAATGTGGAGTTTGTATAGATGAAGGAAGATAAATGTTGCAAGGCCGATTAAAATATGTCACACAGGACCCATATAGGACACGGTTCTTGAGTTACACGTCAGGTAGTGGATAGATTCATTGGCACTCGGGCCTTAATCCATAGTGGATGAACGTTGAAACCCCAGTGGTGGATGCTGTACCGCAAGGTCACCATTAGATACTATCTATCGAGGATAGGAACGCGCGATGTGTGTCCGATAGGGCAGAAAAGACGCCCGGCTTCACCACATAGACGCCATTTTATCGTAAGCAAACCGAGAAGAGTATCTCGACGTGTGTTCTAGATTTCTTGACATATTAGTCCCTCCGTCTCTCTCCCACAGTCTACTTCATGGCGACTCCATGTCGCCGCTCGACTAGCTATAGTCGAGGAAAATTGCCTGCGTTGCGAATTAATCGAGCAGCCGAGCTAATCAAGAAGCAAAAGTTTTTCGTACGAGCATCATCAATGAATCTAACATCGACGGAAAATCGGCGTATTCGATATTAAATCGGTAATCAATGAATTATTAACATTTATTGATTATCGATTTAATGTCGAATTTAATATCGATAATCGCGTGAAAAAATTGGGATGACCGGTATGAAAAATCGGTATAAAATCGGTATGAAAAATCGACATGTAAGATCGGTAAAAAATACTGGTTGAAAGACCGATATAGAAGATCGATATGTAAAATCGATTTTTGAAATCGGTATGAAAAATCGATATGAAAGATCGGTCGAAAAGATTGGTTGAAAGCTCGATATAGAAGATCGGTATGAAAAATCGAAATGGAAGGTCGGTAGAAAACGCTGGTTGAAAGATCGATATGAAAAATCGGTATGAAAAATCCAAATATAAAATCAGTATCAAGATCGTTATGAGAATCCGGTAAAAACATCACAAATCGTTTTATTCCAACAGTAACCAAAATCGGTATTGAATATCGTTATGGCCGTCCACAAATCGACGACTCCCAATAGAAACGAAAATCGGTACGTAAAATCGGTATGGAAGATCGTTTTGATAAAAATGGCAGATCGGTATGAAAAATCGTAATGGCGTTCATTAAGCTGTTGGATTAATATAGAAAGCCTTTATACTAAATCCCAATGAGGGAACAGCCTGAAATATCGGTATCAATCTTCCAATCGAAAAAATCCCCGATTGGATAATCAAAAATAAATTTAAAAAATCAATAATTACTCCGCTACGCAAACTCGTCCATGAAACATCGGTATCTTCGAGCAAGCTTTAGCTTTTTATCAATCCTGAACTATCAATTGTATCAATTGAACTGCTGATTTGACGAGAGCGCGAATCTCTCGATTCCCAACAGCCCGCGAATAAAATCTCTCGCGGTCTCGTAAATCACGATAATTTATGAACCAACAGCGCGCGTTGTAGTCGATCGTTTCGCGACCAGTATTATCCGGTTGGCACGTGATTTTACACCGAGTACTTCAATAAACTGATAAACACAAAAAAGAACATCTCTAACTATGATATTCTTCAAATACTCTCAACATCGATCAGCACTTCGGCTCTTTAGACTTTTTCAATTATTAGACTGGGGTAATTTTTTCGAATTTTTCCAATTTGAGGCTATTCCAGGATTTTCCAAAAATCAATGTTTTCTTGTTTGTTAAGAAGGTACCATTTTAACTATAAAATATATATTCGAAACTATAAAATTATAACTATACAGCTTTAATTAATTATAACTATACAAATTTAATTAATTATAAATATACAAAAATTATTAGTATACAACTATAAAATTATATTCGAAAAATGTTAAATAATGCAGGTTCAAAAAAATTTAAACAAAAATCAGTGTAAAAAATCTCTTAATAATCAATTTTCGAATTTCATCACAATCTCCTGATGTTTCAACCACACATCCAAAATCACATTTTTCCTATTCAACTCCAAGCATTAAAAACCCCCATTTCGGAATTAAAATTTATCATACGATATCGAAAAAACAAATATCTCAAAATAAGCTCATTAAGCCATCGAGACTGTCTCAAACCCTGAATCAGAAGAAAATACATTCACAACGAAACAAAAAAACCACAAAATTCATTTTTCTCAAATTCTTTCTAAAAAAATACCACTATTTCGTTAATTCACGATATAAAAAAAAAAAAAAAAACAATCACCGCCCATTTATATGCAGCAGCAAAACAATTATTTTGCATTATCAAGATTGTACCTTCACCAAAAAAAAAAAAAATATCTTTGCATCCATCCAATCGATACTTCAAAACGAAAATAATGATTTATCGAAAAAAAATTGTTTTTTATTTTTATTTATTTTTTATTATTCGTTCGGAGTAGAAAATCCCTTTAAATGGCATCGATCGATCAACTTCGAGTGGCACTCATTGATCTTCCGAACCGAAAGTTCACGCTTCGATCCTCGATGCAAATTTTTTTCCTTTTCATCTCCCCCCCTTCCCTCCCTTCCCCGCCCTCCCTCGTTCCCTCATCGTCATCGTCGCTCGACACTCCCATCAAAAGCCCAATCTCACCGTTCACTCATCAAAACTCAATCCTCTCGTTCTCCTCATCAGGTCTGATGAAGTGCTGGACACGTGGACCAACGGACACGTGGATCGTGAGAGAGAGATTGGAAAAGGAAAGAAGGTGAAAGTACGAGGGAAAAAAAAAAAAGAAAAAAAAAAAAGAAGAGAGAACTATGATGCAAGCCCTCTTATCATGACGTATGGTAAGTATTTTCTCCCTCGTATCCAACGTACAAGAGCACTCTTGGAAAACACAGACACTGGTACGAGTATCCGAACGTATCCCGAAGAGCTTTCGTTCCACGGTGAACAGGATTCTCCCAGGGATCCGGAGAACGCGAAAGGATCGAGCGAACGATGGCCTCTGGCAGAGATGCATTACCTGTCGCCTTCGAAGACGACTGCGAAGACGCGACTGCATCGAACCATCTAAAGGGTTGCCCTGACACGACAATGAGATTAGAACGCCCGCGGACTCTCTCTCTCTCTCTTTTACTTATTAGTAAGAATTGAAGTACTCGTTTGAATATTTAAATAATAATAATTATTTGTTTATTTATTTTGTATCATTTAATCTCTTAGTAATTTATTTAAATTTATTTGAATTTTATGTTTACATATTATTCAAATATAATTTTGTAATAATTTGAATATTTAAATAATAATAATAATGTTTGAATTTAATAGTAATTTATTTATTTTCAATTATTCAATAATTTAGTAATTTATTTCAATTTATTTGAATTTTATGTTTAAATATTATTCAAATATAATTTTATAATAATTTGAATATTTTAAATAATAATAATAATGTTTGAATTAAATAGTTGTTTATTTATTTATTTATTATTATTCAAATATAGTATAATAATAATTTTATTACTTAAATGAGTACGTAAACATTTTTATATTACTAAACTTACTTAAATATTATTATTATTATTATTATTTATTATGGGTTAAGTATTACATAATAGATGGACCATTTGAAATAATCATACGCCTCATTGAACTCCAGCTACTCGTGTGCATTTTTAAATATTTATCATCATTTGTTGTATTATCAACAAAATATGGTTTGTACATGTTAGTACGTATGACAAGTACATCAGACTCGATAAAGAAATGGCGGAGAAATTGGCTTTCGAAAATGTTCACATGAATGTGACAAGTGACAAAAATTTACCACCAGAGCTCAAAATCTTATCAACCATCAAGAAAATTCAGTTCAACGTTCTTACCGACTGCGCTTGCATCCTTCCGAAGTATCGATATATTTTTTTACTTGTCATTCGTCACTTGTTCACTGCGCGAATACGTAACCTCCGTCGCCACGATAGCTACCGTAAGCTGCAGCAAGGAAAAATGTCGAAAAACTATTCTGGCAAGGGTTTTTCTCATTTTCCCAGTCTAATTTTGCACTTTTGGCAAAAACTCGGGGATATTCGTAATCAGCAGAAAATTTCCGATCAAAAACACCCTTTTAATACTTAAAAAACGAAAAAAAATTGTTTTCGACCTCCCAGGCCCGTTTTCCTGAAATCTCAAAAATCACGATATTTCAAAAGGTCGTAGAGCGAGCGTTTTAGGTGCTATGGGGTTTCATTTAGTGGGTCTGGAAAAGGTTTTTGCCTGACTTAAATAATGGCGTTGGATTCGTATCGATATCTCGTATAGTTTTTCCAAAAAGAGGCAAAGGGGTATGTATGGAAAAATTTGCAAAAATCGATGGTCCAACTTTGAAATTCTGCCAAAAATCGAAAAATCATCGGATTTCAATGATAAAAAAAGCATTTTGAAGAGAAAGTCATACCGAAAAAAATGAGTGCAAAGTGGAGTACCAAATCCCAAAGAAAAAAAAGTTATCGATGTTTTAGTGAAAAAACGTATTTTGCCCAAAAATCGAAAAAAAAATTTTGATTCTTAATATTTTTTTGATTGGTCCATTTCGATGTAACTTTATCCCCTGAATATGAATATACCATTTATTTTCCCGAAAACCCAAAATTTCGGGGGTAAAACGTCGAAAAAATATTCTAGAACGGGTTTTCCCATTTTCCCCACTCTAATTTTGCACTTTCGGCAAAAACTCGGGCATTTTTGTAATCAGCAGAAAATTTACGATTAAAGAGGCCCTTTTAAGAACTTAAAAACGGAAAAAAAAATTTTTTCGTCTTCCCCGGCCACTTTCCCGAATCTTGAAAATCACGAAATTTCAAAAGGTCGTAAGTTGAGCTTCTCATATGCTACGGACTTTCATCGGGTGAGTTTGGAAAAGGTTTTTGCCTAACTTAAATAATAGCGTTGGATTTGTATCGATATCTCTTGTAGTTTCCCCGGAAAGTCCACTCGAAAAATGGCAAAAAAAGAGGCAAAGGGGTATGTATGGAAAAATTTGTAAAAATCGATGGTCCAACTTTGAAATTCTGCCAAAAAT